>BQNB010002108.1:19557-125548 GCA_026074375.1 Tanacetum coccineum
CATACTTTTGATGACGTGACAATGACGTGGCATACCTGAAAGTCTGACACGTGGCACCATTTATAACATGACACATCATCAAAAGTATGATAATAGCACAAATTTTGAAAGTTGGATGGGTATTGTGATACTTTTTAAAGTTCGTATCTGATAACGGCTCAAATTGGAAAGTACGTTGCTATTATATGCCATTAACCCTATTAAGTCCATGACTTAAATCATAATTTTACATATTTACCATATCACTTCTTCACCTATAATCACACGTAACTTGTTTTTAAGGTATAAAAGTAATTTTATTTAATTGAGACATTCTATTCAGCACACAAAAAACAGTCATATATCCATTTATAAACATACAACATATATCCAGACATACACTTTAATTTCACACGACTTAATAAAAAAACTAAACAAACAAACCTTTAGCCTCTTATTTAAAAGAGAGAGTTGTTTTTTTAGATCTTTTTAAAAAAAAACCAAAAGTTTGAACTCATTCGTTAAGTGAAAAAGTATAATCCCTAACTTATTTATCAACTAACACATGAAATATAAATTTTTAATAGTATCATTTTTCGCTACTGATTTTGATTTTAATGATTTCCTATCTCGTAAACTCATATTAAAGCATTGAGTTAATATATGAAATATAAAAGATAATAATGAAAAATACCATTATTGGGCGAGTTCAGTGCTTAATAATCCCTTACATAAATTTAAAAATAAAATAACGTTAAGTCTATAATAATCATTGGGCAAAAGATTGTATGCGCTTGAAACGAGGAAAGATATAGATGTTGCGTCGAAATTGTCCCATGGTGGGTTGGAGTTCTCTTTTAGACGTAATCTGAGGGGTGGAGTAGAGCAGGCCCAGTTGGAGCTTTTAAAGGAAAAGGTAGAAGGCTGTACTCTAAGTAATATGAATGATTGATGGGCTTGGTCTTTAGAAGGCTCGGGTGAATTTTCGGTGTCGTCGGTTAGGAAAATTATTGATGCTACTTTACTTCCGAAGGGTACCACGAAAACTAGGTGGATAAAAATGGTGTCCATCAAGATAAATGTTCATGCTTGGAAAGTTAAACATGATTGTCTCCCTACAAGATTTAATATCTCCCGTAGAGGTATGGAGATTGAGTCTATTTTATGCCCTATGTGTGATAATGCGGTTGAATCTTCTAGGCATCTTTTCTTCTCATGCCGTTTCATTAGTGAGCTTATGCGCAAGATTACTCGTTGGTGGGATATGGATTACATGGAGATTAATTCATACGAAGATTGGCTGGAATGGGTTTCGTCTATTCGGTTGCCGCTAAAGCAAAAACATATTTTCGAAGGTATGTGCTACATTCTGTGGTGGTATATCTGGAATTGGCGCAACAAAAAGATTTTCGGTCGTGAGACTCCCTCAAAGACGATCATTTTTGAGGAAGTGGTATCCTGTTCTTTTTATTGAATTCGTTTTAGATGTGAAGCTAAATTTAGTTGGATAGAGTGGCTTAAAAACCCTCATCTTATTTCGTGTAATTTTCTAGCGTCTTGCTAGTTTTTTTTCTAATAAATTTCGCCGTTAAAAAAAAAATCATTGGGCAAAAGATTCAGCAAATATATCATCTGAGTTATATGAAAATAATGCCAAACACACTACTTATGATGCAGTTCAGTAACTAAAGTTTCTAAATAAAAAGATGTCTAAGTCAGCGAAGTTTGAAGAACAAATACGAAAGATACTTAGAAATATTCAAGTATCAAAAAGTTACTTAGACAAGAAAACCCTAAAATAAGAAGTATAAAGTAGTCTATCTAAAACTCAACACTATAACAATAGTTAGTCTAAATGTGAGAACATTTGTCAACATTGTTTTTTTAAGTATGTTTCAACCCATTCTTAAGATTGAAGCTATAATTTAATGCAAGGTGTATTTCTCTATTACATGCTTGAAAGTATCAAAGACCTCATGTGCAATTCCCCTACACATATAAGACTATAAGAGAATATTTGTAGAAAAGTAAATGAGTCTTTTACAATCAAGGTGATACACAATTAAAAGGTGATACACATTTAAGAGCATTTACTCTTATCCGAATTTTTTTTAGAACGGCTTGTTAGTTGTTACGGTGGCAATTCAGGTCGGGTTCGGGTTGGCAGGTTGACGGGTTATGATTTTCGCAATTCGTGACTGAAACAAAATTGAAAAAAAGTTCGTCGGAATTACAAATCATATATGATTTTATGAAATCATATATTATTTTATGAAATCATATATGATTCGTTATACAAATCATATATGATTTTCGCAATTCGTGACTGAAAAAAAAATCGAAAAAGAATTCCTCGAAAGTATATCGTGTCACCCGTCTACTGAAAGATAAAAAAAACTCGACCGATGGTGTATTTTTTTGTCCCCCCCCCCCCCCCCCCCGTGTGACGTATTTTACCGTTTGTAAGATATTTTTATTTTTTTAAAAAGATGTGGAAAGTGAGGTTTTTTATTTTTGATGAAAAAATAGATGGTTGAGATTGATTCATTGGATCTATGACAAATAATAGGTCTATATTGATCTTAACTCTAAAAATAGTTACTCTAAATGTGAAAACATTTGTCAACATTGTTTTTTTAAGTATGTTTCAACCCATTCTTAAGATTGAAGCTATAATTTAATGCAAGTTGTATTTCTCTATTACATGCTTGAAAGTATCAAAGACCTAATGTGCAACGCTTATTTCCCTACACATATAAGACTATAAGAGAATATTTGTAGAAAAGTAAATGAGTCTTTTACAATTAAGGTGATACACGTTTAAGAGCATTTACTCTTGTCCAAACTTAAGTGGTTGAACATCAAGAAGTTACTAAGTTCACTCTCAAACTATAACTTGGTTTTTTTGTTTGGTGAATAAGAGAACACATCAAACTGACAAGAATTGTTATTCCGCAAACAATCCTGGTCAATTACTTAATTAACTTCTTATTAGAATTCAACGATCGAAACTATATTGTATTATTATATTATTTACTTTTCACATTGTACTGCTTATCTTTAAACAGTCGATGTAAATTTTAAAATTGTCTTGAATAGTATAAACTAAAACCATGGTTTTTAGAATCAAACAGGATATCAGACCGATTTTCAAAACAAGTTTTCAGTTTTTCCCGATTACCGGTTTTTCCCGGTTCAACTCGGTTTAACTGGCCGGTTCCGACTCAATGTGTTGGTTCAACTGGTCGATTTGATACGGTTTCCAAAACACTGTATAAAAAACTTTTGCTATTTAATGTTTACACTATTGTGGACAATCACTTATCACTATATGTGATAATTGAGTTACACAAATGATACTATTGTGTTATTTTTTTCCCTTTCTTTTCACTATTACTATTTAACTGAGACATGAATCCATATAATTCTTTTTTTTTGGTTTTGTAAGTGTGTCCATCTGAAAAAATACATGCACAAAATGTATATATAGAACGGTACATAAACTGCGTACTTGCGTAGGTGTTTGACTTGTAAACACACAATAATAGTTATTATTTGCCTATTTGAGCACCGTGTGTTCCAACAACAGAATACAGACACCTGTTATCGCAATTATAGTTTGGAGGTCATGAATTTTGTTGGTCAAAAATGCATATAAAAAGGCATGGTGGCTTTGACTTTAAATTCTATTTTCAGAACTAAAATATGCTTAGTTGGGATCACCAAATCACCAGTAACATTTCCTAACCATAACCACTAAACATGATTATAAAAGGTCAAACCATGATCATTGTTTTAGTGATTATAAAAGGCCAAACCATGATCAAGACATCATTAGATTGTATCCCGCCAAACACTACATCCTATGCATGCATTGTTTTTTTTTTTAATTATTGACATACAATCCTTACAAGATTTGTGATAAATCCTAGACCCAACATCTCACCAAGTCTAACATATAAGACCAACTGAGGTTCCATTCTAAAACCAATTGGTGACAGAAGGAGTAGCCCACCAAGCTTATATGTTGACTTTGAGATTATAATTTTACCGATGTGGGATTGGGTTTGCACACCCAACAAGATTTAATGGACGTGTAATAATATCGTTTTTCAAGTGTAATCATTCTTAAATTTCTGTGGTGGACGTGTGTTTGATGCAGGGATGAATATTAGTTCTTTCGTTCCACAGTAAGTGTCATATTTGATTTTTTAAAGGTTTTTTTTTCAACTTTAACCTTAAATATTTTTGTTCGTATTATATAATACTTTAAGATAAAAATTGAAAAAGAAAGGCTTTGAAAGTTAAAACTTGACACTTATTGTGAGACTCAAGGAGTATGATATTGAACTAATATGCTTATGTGATAAGTAGTACTAGTACAAAATTATGAACTTGAATCAACCGTAAAGATGATAAAATTCTAACAGAAAAGCAAGACATTTTTGTTGAAAATGGATGATAAGAGTGTGTCAAACTTGTGGGATCGATACTTACTGCCCACATGAGATTTTTAGAGGAGTGCAGTGGCTAGAAATAGTTAATGACCGAAGATTTTGAAATTGACGAGAATATATAGTTTAAATCATCAATCTAATCGCAAAGTGTAGGAAATTTAATAGAGACTGAACAGTGCCTGGTAATTTGCCTTTGTACATTTCAGCTCTTAATTAGCTTATCTAAATTAATACTAGAGGATGAAGGAAATTATCAGGTTTAAAAACAACCCCTCTCTCTCTGGCGACTTTGAAGAAAAAAAAAATCCTTAACCGACTTATCTTTCGATTTTTTTTCTGCCATAATCACTTGTTTTTGTTTGTTCTTAACCGCTTACATTGATTGTTTTTGCCTTACTTCGTTCCTAATATCTCGGTTTTCAATTCTTGTGATTGGGGTTTTTGGCTATATCGGTTTTAATCTTTTCGATAAATCACTGTTTGGTTTGTTGTTACATTGGACGTATGTAGTTACCATGAAACGTGGTTTTTTAGGTTCTAGACAAAGAGGTGTTGGACGTAATAAGGATAAGATTTCTGCAAGTGTTGTTGATACTAAAGGGAATGATGTCGAGAGCTTGTCGACACCTATTATGATACAACAACCTGCTGGAATGGAACTGGGACCATTCCCGAGTGTAAATGAGGCTTTTGGCAACCCTAATTCTTTGGCTGCTAGGATTAATGATCTTGAAAGACAATTGACTGATGTGAAACTTGTGCTACCTGAAGAAGATGGTATGCCATTAAAACCAATTCAAGTGGAACCACCACAAATTCGTGTTGATGCTAGTGGGCAAGATTATGGAACAAAATAAAACTAGGCCCCAAACTCAGTTGAGGGATGGGCTGATGTAATGTGTGATGCTACTACTAAGGCTGGTAACTGTGCTATACATGCTGAGGTTGAGTAAGGGGGAAACTATTTGCAACATATTTCTACCGTAGCGTTATTGCTCTATGGAAATTTAAATTGCAATGGATTTCTAACGGAGTTAAAAAAATTGCAACGGTTTTCCAACAAAGAAAAATCCGATCTAAATTAGCAACCGTTTTTGCAACGGATCGTATTCCAATAGATTTTCTACGGTTTTGTTACGGTATATATTCCAAGCAAATTGCAACGGATAATATTTAGTACGAGATTGCAACGGAATAAATTTGCTACGAAATTGCAACGGTATAAATTTGCAATGGCATAAAGTAGTAACGGATTTTTGCAACGGTATGCAATTGTAACAGATATGAAACGGTTTAAAATTGTGACGAGTTTGACACCGAAATGACTTCGTTACAATTCCGTTACAAAAAACTGCACTTTTAGAAGAAAAAAAATAGCATTTAGCTATTTCTCCGTAATATACAAATATCTAAAACTAAATAATTCCAAACGCATAATTGAAACTCAATTAATAATTAGACGAACATTCAAATGTCATATTACACAGTGCATCAAATCATATCAAATGTGCTGCTTCTAAACCAAAAGTGTATTATACACGAATTATAACAAACTAAATCCTACCGAATGGGCCACTTCTTAACAAATGTCTGAAATCTAGCTACAAAATTTTTACCAAATCACCGTCGTAAAACTCCAGCTCATCAGCACACAAGTAACTGTGTCGAAACACAAGTGACATAGTGTACCAAAATCTAAATTTTTTATCGCGGAATGGGGAGTAGGTAGACGATGTTCCTTCAATTGTGGTCAACTCGCCAGGCATCGGGCTAGCTTTGACGCGCCAACGCCTCGACGAGCTTGCCATTTGTTTATTTCTTAAAAGTCTCAATTTTTTTTCGTTAAGCTTTCTTTCTTGTTCTAAAGTTTCCTCGAAAATCTCCTTGTCGTTCTCTCGCTTGCTCCAATTAGAAAGATAGCACAAGTAAACTAAAAATTTAGCATTTGCGGTGTAGTGATAAGAAGAGATGTAATAGTACTTGCTTCAACTTAGCTCACACTGGAAATCATCAATAAGCATTTCAACACTCTGTACCATACAGTCACACCAAACGAAATTGCATATCACTGTACCATATAATTAGACATAATAACTAGGGGTGTTATCGGGTTACTTTATTTTATTTTTCTCGATTACTATTACATGCCTTAAGTCTGCTACTGAAAGAAAAATTATGCTAGGCTTATGAACAAAGAAAAGATGAACCATAACTTATTTAATTTCTAGCAGCCCACTAAAGAGTCTACCAATGAGAAAATACTTATTTACTTAACATATGAACAAATAAATATACTGCAGCCTACTAGAAAGTCTATCAGTGAGCACAAAAAAACCATGCATTTACAATTAATAAGTACCAACAGGAACTAGAAGTTATACTATATAATCAGGCCAAACGAAATTGCAAACCATATAATCAGAAAGAACACAAAGAAAACCATGCATTTCAACATTAAGAAAGAACATACTCAGTACTATATAATCAGACCAAACAAACTACAGTCGCAATAGACAGACCAAACGAAATTGCAGACCACTCTACACCATATAATCAAACATCACAGCTAGGGGTGTTATTGGGTCACTTCATTTTATTTTTCTTAATTAGTATTTTCTGCCACTTTCCTTTCTTTCTGTTTTCTAAGTTCTAACATTGTAACTACCACAAATAAATACAATAAATAATGGGCCACGCTCAAATCCAACGATCCACTTTTGTCTTTCAAGCATAACCAATTGTTGTTTAATTCCAAAAAAACACTTTTCAAATATTTTTCTTATCCCATTTTAACCATCTCAAATCATCTTGAGTAGTGTCTATTACAATTCAAATAGTTATGCATTCTGTTTTAGCACTTTTTTCAAGATCAGATACTCTGTAATTATTTTATATTTACATATTACTCATAATCTCTTTGTTGTTAACATGAATCTCCTAATGCCTTAAGTTTGCTACTGAAATGAAAAATAATCATTTAACCTTCTCAACTTGTGGATGTGAGGCACTGGAATTACGAGCAGAAGGCATTCATGTCATAAAAAATACAGGATTAGACACACTTTATGCCCCAAATGTATTTACCCTATTAGGCGGATCGACTTTGTTCTATAGTTCCTCATTATGCGGGTATGATTCAACGTTCTCCACGTGACTCTCAACCACCTTCTTGATATTGTTCATATAAAACAGTCCCAAAATAACGATTAACTGTTTTAAAGTTTAATAGTTATCTACTAAAAGTGGCTAATAGAAAAGAGGTTTGGATACTTACCATTAACGTGACTTGTCATTAACTCATCTCGGCTCAACAGCCTGACCCCCGCTTGATTCACCTACCTCATTCGACTCTCCAATTCTAGTTGATGTTGACGCTTCTGACCCGACCGACCTGTTTTCCCCTGCTGACATGTTTGCCCCTGCCGACCTGTTTTCCCCTATTGGCCCGTTTACCCTTGGCGCCCGCAGTGGAGTGGGAGTGGGAGTAGGCCGCCATAGGATCATGTGGGATTCGCGTCGTGAGGAGGGTATATGTACCCTCAGAAGATTTGGTGGAACAGGATCTGCAACTAAGGTTCATACATGTGTATCCAACGCAGAGTCTGACCCAGCAGATTCGTCTGCCTCTGCTGGCCGATTTCCCAGCACCACCATTGCCACTGATATCACCATGTGAAGGTCTAGGACCAATACGTAGTCCTCCACTTGACATGAAGATTGAATACACATATCAGATGTATAAGAGTCAAGCATTAGAGGGGTACCTAGTTTAGTAGCAATAACACTCAAGCCATCATCGCTGAAGGCTGTAACAGGTACACCATGGAGTTTAACCCAAACTGGAATAGTACTAACATCTTCTTTCAATAGGTTCTCATCCAGATGTTATTTTTCAAGATAAGCGGGTTATTCCGGATAAACCATGGATCATTCTCAAGCATAGCATCTAATCCCTCCATGGAGCTAAATTGAAAGGAGAATAAACCTGTAGACGAGCTGAACATAGAACAAGCAAGCCTATATTTATCCCAAGTGTTCATAACATAATTATCAACAACAAGGTATGCCACCTTCTTCCCCAAGAAAAAACCATATGTTGTATTAGCAAACCGATCACTTATATCATGAATAGACTCCACCGGAACAACCACATCAATTCCGTTAACCCCCGGTGTAAACAAAGTATGAATATTTAATTTCTTCCCACTTGGTTTACCGGTTACATTATCATACGAAGACTTACCAGGAGTATCACCAGTCGTAGGAGTTCCTCGCGTAGGGAGTGGTGGATACGACTCCAAAACCGTAGTCTCCTCAAACAAACTTGGCGTAGCCTTCGTTACATTCTCGTCATCCATAGACGAAGAAACATCCTCCTTTGCAGCAGCAACATCAACAAGTGGAGTAGCATCGTTCATGATCTCATCAACCGTAGCCGAACTAGAACCTAAAACAGTATCCACCTTCTTCCTATGATTATTCTTCCTCCTTCCCATATCCAAGAAACCACAATTCATGATTAAACCATGCAATACCAACCAACACCACCAAGCATCGAAACCTAAACACTAACAACGACCACAATAGGATCAACCAAATCTAAGAACCCTGAAGTATGCGTGATCCCTATAAATCAATAGGCCACCATGATCAGTAAGATTACTTAACAGGTTGGATCGTAGCACCAAATAGACTAGAAATGATTTACGAGCAAAAAACCCTAGATTCAGAAAAAACCTTAACGATGAAACAAACCAAGAACAATATGTGATGAAGAAGAAAAAAACGTGTTAGATCTTGATATCAAACGTAATTGGAGTGGGTAGATCGGTCATGTTTAGATCGAATTAGGGGAGAGATTTAGATCTCCCAAGAAATCACCTAAGGGTTTTGGTGAGAGGTTTTTTTCGTATCTTGTGTTATTAGCACTTGTTTTCTTTGGTGTGTCTAACAGGTTCTAGATCCGTCGGGTCACACACACCCCTAAATGAATTAATGTAAATACACAGGCATTTCATGAGAATGACCAATCATTGTTTATTACAATCATTATCCCAATCATTGTTTTAAGTATTATACGTAAACACTAACTATACACATGCATTTCATGCGATTAGTCTCGTCTCATATCCTAACTTTATCCCAATTATTGTTTTACGTACTATACATGATGATGTACCCTCTGAGTAGTTCGAAGGTATCCCCTTCGAACTATCTCGAAAGCTACTTGTTCGAAAGACTAAGTAGCCTCGTCAAACCATTTACAAACAATGGTTACTAGTTGGGAATTCGTCAGTCGAAGCCTCACACCCTTCGAGGTGTGTCCTTCGAAGACAATAGAGTCGGGACTACCCTTGACTTAGTCTTCCCCCAACGATCACCTCTTAACCTATGCTTTTTCGCCAAGGAAGATGATGAGGTGTCATTTTATACACTTTTTCGGGGTCATTTAACCCCCTAAATCGTGTGTTTATGCCCAAAATAGGTACATAATCATTCCTTTTCAGGTATTTTGCATTTGGAGGGCATTTGGAAGAATTACACGTGACTTGGGCTCATTTGGAGAAGAAACAGACAAGATTACGGACCTACGCCAACATCTCTCAAGATAATGTTCTCAGCGGCTAGAGACGGCGTCACAGATACAACGTGACGCCGTCATAACAAAGACCAAGACGGCGTCACAAGATTCCACGACGGCGTCAGAGCACACGACCCAACCCATTATCTAGAATATTCTCTTTCATGACGGCATCACGATTAAAACGCGACGCCGTCATAGCGATTTTCCTATATATACAATCCATAATTTAGGGTTTTAAGTGGGTAACTTTAGAATAAAAAGAGGGTACGAACCCTAGTTTGTTTAGCAGCTGTTAGGGACGAATTTAGGGCCTAAAAACCCTATTGTACTTCCTCTAACTCATGTTTTAATCAAGTAAGGTTTATTTAATCATTCAATATGTCTATGTGTTGTTTGATTCATCTACTTTCTTGCTTTATCTTTAACATGCTTGGCTAAACCTCATATTGTGTTTATTTATGATTGTATGAAACCTAGAATGTAGATCTTAGTGGTGTTGCTTCTTGTGATGGATGTGCATGTTAGGTCTTAGAAAACCAGCTTTTGTTTGTATCGCTGTTGATATGTCTAGGGAAACATGATTGTGTAGAAAGGATACCATCAGGTAACAGTCTTCATACTACCTTGCCCCCTAATATGGTTGATCCACTTTTAATATATTTCACATGCACTTAGTATACCCTTAGGGGCCTTGTAATAGTCTTCATACTACCTTACTTGTGTGTTGCTCTAACGGAATACTAAGTAGACGGCGGGTTCGTGTAATTCGTTCATGACTTAGGAAATAATTACACAGATCATCACAAGTGTGACAAAGCAACAACACTAGGAGAAGCAATCTAGGGAGTAATACATGATTAAATAAACACAATCTTTTATCATATTGTTATCACCATTAGTTTAGATTAACATTTAGTTCAATAGCTAAAACCAAACCAACCTCTCTAATATATGATTTTACCTGCTTTCATAAAATATAAAAACACAAAAAGAATCTTCCCTCAACCCTTAGAATTCTGTTAGACCGTGATCAAGCCTTCCCAACCTATTCCTCGAGTGAACGATAACAACCCCCCGAGTCTTTCCTATACTACTACTACAATGATTAGGTGCTCTGCCTGGGGAGTTGTAAAACTTCGTGTAGAAGTCTAACGACGACCGCATCAGAAGAATACACGAGGAACAAAGCCCGACGGTTACCACAAATCATGGGACGCCCCCATGATCTCCTAAAAGCATGTTAAGACTTGCCTAAGATATTTCTCTAACCCTATAAATAGTTTGGCCGGTCATTTCATTATGGTATGCTCTCTCAACACCTAGATACTCTCTCAAATTACTTACTTACCAAATCACATACTTATTCGCACGCCGGATATGGTTCACAGGGTCCAAACCTTGCGCAATCACTTAACGCAGTGTCTTTGTATTTCTTATTGCATGTTACGAACAAACTCACCTCATAATCCTTCGATAATCATCGCAAGGTGATGTGTCGTTGTGTAGGTGTTATTTATGTATCAAGTTTTACTATTTATTTTATGCCGACTATACCTAAAAACATCACTTTAACAGGCAGTGTACCCGGTCAGATGGAGTTTCGTGGTAAGTAGGGTGTCGATCACTAAGAGCGAGAGCGTTAATTCCTAATTCTATCAGTATTTTAGTTATCTAATTTATGCAAGACCTAAGTTAGACCTAATCAAATGATAAGGGGGGTTTTAGCCTGAGAGACTGGCACGAGGTTTAGTTATCTAACCTAAGGTTTTGATGACAAGTAAAGCAATAGACACACACAAGAAGACAAACAAACGATAAAGAAGCGGTCAAGAACTAATGTAAGGAAAACGTATCAACCATGAATAATCCGATAAAACACAGGTTTGTTTAATAGTGCAATGATTGACTTATCTCGAAGGGCATATCATTCCTTGACTTAGGCGGTACTTCTTCCTAAGACCTAGACATGCTAATTCTGTCACAACTAGACGCATCCGCATAAAGCAAGCATTCGTTGATTATAATCTATCTTAGGAGATTAATAATGGTGCTCTTACTAAACCCTAGCTCATGGAGACTTTACCTACTTACTGCTTAACGGCTCTTTATATACTAGTAGTCCATTGTCTGAGTCCTACCAATGGAATAAGAACGTACTCGTTGATACCAAGGTCACCTTATGGCTTAACTAAGCTCAATAAACTAAAGGCAAGGATAGGTCAATATTTGTGATCCTATGATTCTAGATATATAAATTGCAATATGAAGAGCTATCTCGGACTCTTAGCCTACGCCCAAACAACACCAAAGTTGCAGCGCATTAAATATGTAGGACTAGACCCAGTTGAATGATAGGTCGCATACTTAAGCATGTAAACAAGTATAAGATGATAAACATAATCAAACAATCAACGATAAATTAAGACAATCGAGATAAACAAACCAAACATTAGATCTTCATAAACATGGCTGATACCTAAAGGTATCAGTCGATAGTCATTGTAAAAATACACACGGTTTGATATATGAACGATTAAAATAAAGAAACCTTAATCGAACGCGTATTCGGTTGCGCGAAGATTACAAGAGTTTTCCTATGATCTTGAGGCTCTTTTCTGACCTTCTAGGCTCATTTATTCGTCTCTTGGTCGACTTGGTGGTTTAGGGATTCACTTGCATACCTAAAACTGAGTTTAGGATCGTGTATTTATAGAGTCTGGAAACTCGTCGATACGCCGTATCGAGTGATGTGAGATACGACGTATTGGGGATTTCTTGGAGTAAGGATCACGTTTGATATCTTCTAGAATATTTTATTACTATATTGTGAATACGGCGTAATGGTGTCTTCCCTAGACACGGCTTATTGTGTCTCCAATCCTATCTGTTATTTGTGAATGGGTAGCACGTGATACACCGTATCTTCATGATGGATACGGGTATTAAGGTAAAACCATTGATTCTTCTTTCGTTGACCAAATTATTTAATATCGGCGTATCATTGATGTAGATACTGTGAAATTCTTCAAAGTCAGGCAATGGTCCTTTTGATTCGTCACAGTCTTTGATACGTCGAAAATGTCCTAAATAATACGGCGTATTTTCTTTCAGAACATAGACATTCTTTGAACTCTTCGTTTGTGCTCCAAAATGCGTGCCTTTTAGCATAACTTCACCAAGTACTCCATAATTACTGCAATTCTCAAATATAAACGATTAAGTAACAATTCTTAGCAATAATTATACAAAATGGGTTAAATACATGAGATAAATGATGCTATAAAATAGACGTTATTTGATGTCATCATAAGGCCTGGTGGAACTATCTATTGTACAATCAATACATATACACTAACTATAATATACCTTCTTAGAACAACAGATAACTCAACTACCAATGTGTACATAATACAAACTCATTGCAACACATAAAAAGCCAATACCCATTGCAACATTATACAATACTATACGGATTTGTACCGAATAGTTAGAAATGATTAAACATTCAAAATCCGTTGCAAATCCATAGCTATTATTTAGAAATTCCTAGTGGAATTATATACATAAACTAATAATAGTATATGTTGCATAACCGTAGCAATTATTTCAAATTTATAACAAAAACATCAATAAAATATTGAAAACAAATAGAAAACAAAATTGTATTAGTTGCCGTTGCAAATCCCTAGCAATTATTTTGTGAATTGTAAAAGAATTAAAATAAAATATTAAAAGTAAATAGTTAAATTACGATCATGTTTCGTCGCAAAACCTTATCAAATATATAAAAACTTGCAATGATTTTTCAACGGAAAGTCCAGTGTTGCAAAAAAAGATCTACAAGGCCGATTAATCGCCGCATTGGTGCTACGAGGCTACCGCCCTTGCCGATTTATATAATTGGGTCAAACAAATAGGTCAACCGTGATCAACGACGATCAACGGTGGTCAAACTTGCCGGAAACCTTCTAATCTTGCCAGAAGTACCTAAAACTCACCGTAAACTTGTTTTGATCACTTATAGTAACTGTTTAAATCTATTACAAGTTGTTTTATAGAAAAAAGTCTTGCCAATAATACCTAAAACTCGCCAAAAATACAAAAAACTTGCCGAAAATACCCAAATTTTGCCAGAAATGCCAATCCGGTTAATCGTCGATTAATCCCGCCTAGACTGATTACAAGCTACAAGGTGGTCGACCTCCCGGCTAACGATTCACGATTTTTGCAACCAAGGTGGTCGACCTCCCGGCTAACGATTCACGATTTTTGCAACCTTGTTGAAAACAAATAATATTTATTTTTATATTTACTTTAAATATTGTGTTTCAAATTCATTAACGATTTTGCAATGGATTTGCAACGAATTATTTAAAATAAATTGAAATTAAATTACTATAGTTATTCCGATGCAAATCCATAACAATTATTTAAAACTATGCGACGATTTTGCAATGGAAGCTAATAATAGTTTATGTTATATATATTTTTAATACTTCGTTTCAATACCATTACAAATTTCAAATAAACTTAACGGGTTTTCAACGGAATATTTACAAATAAGTATAAAAGAAATTAGTTTATTTTTGCAACAGATTTCCAACGGATTTATGTGTCATTGCTAATCTGTTGCAAATATGTCGCAAAGCCGTTGCAAATTTGCTACGAAAATTTTTCGTTACAAATTTTCGTAGCATATGCCCTGTTGTAATCCTGAGTCAAATACTTACCATTAACGTGACTTGTCATTAACTCATCTCGACTCAACAACCTGACCCCCGCTTGATTCTCCTACCTCATTCGACTCTCCAATTCCAGTTGATGTTTACGCTTCTGACCTGACCGACCTGTTTTCCCCTGCTGACCCGTTTGCCCCAGCCGACCTGTTTTCCCCTATTGGCCCGTTTACCCTTGTTGACCCGTTTACCCCAGCTGACCCATTTTCGCTTGCTGGCCCGTTTTCCCAGCACCACCATTGCCACTGATATCACCATGTGAAGGTCTAGGACCACTACGTAGTCCTCCACTTGACATGATAATCTACAACAAAAATTGATAAATTAGCACATTTGAAATTATCACTTAAGAATTAAAAAAAATATAAGAACAAGAGAAATAATGAGATAAAACATGACTAACTAATATAGCAATACATAATAGATACTAACTGTATATATATAAATTGATAAATACATACTAAATACAGACTACTAACTAATCAGAAAGTATGTTTCGAACTCCAAATCTTCCTATACATTATCATCATTCATCAGAAATTATTTAAGTAGAAAAAGTACTTACCTTCTGCTATCAACTAGACTAATACTTCTTTGCTATGATACAAGAACAATGCAAAGTACGTAATTAATAAACTACCAGTTTCTTTTTAGCACAAAACATGTATTTTAGCAGCATTAACTAGCCACATTATTGAACCATAACAAAGACAATATACTATCCGTGATCTATAAATCTATATGCATAGTCAATTTCAGCCGATGTTGTTACAATACTTCTAAACCCCATTATCATTGATTACTCCAAAGTTATTTATGCATAGTCAATTTCATTATACTAAATCAGAATACCTTAAAATTAATATCAAAAATCAGCCACATATATTCTCACCACAAATCAATTCAAAAAATTTCTGATATTCAAACATAAATTTACATAAATACATACAAATTATACACGTAAGAATAAACAGATAAGAATTTTACCCAGCAAGGGGTTAAGTGGTATCTCTGTTCGGTGTTGGAGAAGATGCTTACGGTAGTTGCTTCATGTGGTGATGATTAGGATACTTGTGGTGTAGTCGAGAGGCTGTGAGAGATGAGTGGTAAGGTGCTTTTTGATATTGGATGGAAGTGTTTAAGTGAGATCTAGATCTATTCATATATGTTTGGACAAAAAGTAAGCGGGAAATAAAAGTTGGACTTGGGCGCTAAATGAAAAAGTTAAGACTTGGGAGGTAAATGCAAGCGGGAAAATAAAAGTTCCTGGTAAAACTAAGCGGGAAGTAAAAACATATTTTTTTCAAAGATATATTTTTTGAATAGGTTATGACAGTTTGGTGTGTTATCGAGACGGGTATTGGATTTATCAAGTCGAGTTGATTTGGGTTTTTAGCTAGAAAAAGGTAGGTTATATTGTGTCGGGTTAATTAGGTTATCAGGTTTCTTAGAATGATTCACTCTAAACTTGTGGTTTAAGTATGCTAGACCAAAAATATTTATGCCAAACATATGAACAAATAAAAACCTTACCAAGCATCTATTGTGAAGTGCGGACTCCTGAATTTTCATCATCGTGGCGATTCTTGTTTACACTAATACAAATCACATTACATCATGCAATATAGTACAACCCATTTTCAACTAAAGCGGATTCGATACAACCCAACACACTAGCTAATAACTTATATCAGTTTTAGCCCAAATGACTAAAGCCCATACGGTCATAGTCGACCCACCAAGCTAAAGGCCCTATATATTTTGACTGGAAAGCCTCATGCAAATATGATTCAAAAGCATAACATGACTTATCTGGAAAATCAATTCCTAAGCAACGACTCATATCACGATTTGTCCTTGAACCGTTATTATACTAGTGTCATGTGTAGCTACCTACTTGGCATAGATGTAGTGGGTCAAGGATCATGTATCATGTAAATATTTTCGTATCTTAGAGGGCCAAGGATGTCACATCACGTGTCATTCTTGCCTCCTCCATAGAATGGCCATCGCATGTGTCATCTGGATCCGTCGGGTCGGGTAAAGGGTTTCCCCGGTAAATTTTATTACACCAAAAAACATTTAAGTACAAGAGATGAGGGTGAGTCCCACATCTCCCCCCGTTACATGGGCAAAAATACTTCCTTACAGGAAGGTACACAAATTACTAGACAAATGAAACAAAAATGATTTCTTCTTGCGACCTCGAACTCGGACAAATCATCATCATATGGGTCATCATCATAGTCACTATTACCATACGAGTCCCTCCATTGTTCTAGTAAACTTTGAATGTCAAAACCTACCCTTTCTGAAGCCAAAGAACGAGCCATATCATTATCAACTGATGCAACCTCATCTTAACTATTATACTCACCCACAAGCTTTACCTTCTTCAAAGGGTTACCAACATTATCCACAAGAATAGCTTGCCCACTACAGAGTAAATCTTCAAACTTCCCGATTTTATCAATAATAGGAGTAGTACCAGTACTACTATTATCGATATTCATGAAAGAGGATCCACTTGAATTAACCTTATTATTAACCAAATTTGTAGTCCCCCCATTGGTACCTAACTCCACATCATTGTCAACCGAATTAAGAACATCAAATGGATTAGAATTACTAACCTCAATAGTAGGTTCCACACTTTTATTCTTATTACCGCTAGAACAGGCATTAGGATTTTTAGGAACATGTCTATACTCTTTATGAGGTTTAAACCCCATTTTCGAACCAACCGGAACACCTCGAGAGGTTTGACTAGGCTTCTTCAAAGTCTTCTTCTCACCAACACCTGTATTCTTCGGACATTCCTCATGAATATGTCCAAAAACCTTACAAGACGCACACCTAGAAGGTTTCCACTCATACTCAACACGTACATTGCATATATAATGGCCCTATCTCTTAATTCTAGGCATAGCCACGAAAATGTTATCTTTCAACTCCACATCAGCTCGAAGCTCAATCATAACTCTAGCATAGCTTGACCTACCCTAAGATTGCATACACATATCAGATGTATAAGAGTCAAGCATTAGAGGGGTACCTAGTTTAGTAGCAATAGCACTCAATCCATCTTCACTAAAGGCCGTAACAGGTACATCATGGAGTTTAACCCAAACATGAATAGTACTAACATCTTCTTTCAATAGGTTCTCATCCGGATGTCATTTTTCAAGATAAGCGGGTTATTCCGGATAAACCATGGATCATTCTCAAGCATAGCATCTAATCCCTCCATGGAGCTAAATTGAAAGGAGAATAAACAACAGGGTATGCTACCTTCTTCCCCAAGAAAAAACCATATGTTGTATTAGCAAACCGATCACTTATAGCACGAATAGACTCCACCGGAACAACCACATCAATTCCGTTACCCCCCGGTGTAAACAAAGTACGAATATTCAATTTCTTCCCACTTGGTTTACCGGTTACATTAGCATACGAAGACTTACCAGGAGTATTACCAGTCGTAGGAGTTCCCCGCGTAGGGAGTGATGAATAAGACTCCAAAACCGTAGTCTCCTCAAACGAACTTGGTGTAGCCTTCGTAACATTCTCGTCAGCCATAGACGGAGAAACATCCTTGATTTCGTATAAATACGTACTAGCCGTATGTATATAATATTAAGTATCCCGTTAGAAATAAGAATCACTTTAGGAAAAGTAATAATTAAATCTTCCGAGGTCGTATCCCAACGAGAGATGAATTTGAAATTCACGAAAATGTTTATCGTTTGATGCTTGATTATCTTTTGGTTTTTGGTTTTGGTTTTTATACTAATTATAATAATAAGCTAAAATAATACTAAGATATAACTAAAAAGGATATGCTTGTCAAGTGAGGTGAAAAGATCATTAAATGTGAAATAAAGAGATAATAAAGAATTGGTACCCGTTTAAAAACCGTTTTCTCACAACGTTGGTTTATATTGAAAACAAGCCTTTATTTTGATACAAATTACTTTAAATGATGACGAATTAACACCCGTAAAAATATTATTTTCTCACGACGTTGGTCTATTTTGAAAACGATATCTTATATTGGTGTTAATTACTAGATTTGATGTTTGATTATTTCTCCGGCTTTTGTCTTTCGAAATATTCAAATAAGAAATCTAAATAATCCAAAAATTATTAATCAACAATTTACTTTTATTTCACACTTAACTCACTTTCCACGGTCACTTAACAAGCATAAGAAAAATCTACTCGCTAAACATGGCAACTAAACTAATAATAATAAGCATAACAATATTGACAATCAAATTAAGCTAAATAAAGTAAAACTACTAATTAAGAAAAAAAAGGGAAAAGAAAGTAGAACCCGAATGAAGCGTCGATAATGAATATAACCACCCGATTACATAAACTAAGTTAAATACCAAGTTTATTTCTTATTTAGACTTTATTTTACTTAATAGATGATAAAGTATTAAACTTTACTCTCTAATAAGCAAGTAAACTCTAATTAAGCTCTAAACTTAGAAAATAAGCTAGCTTATGAACCCGTAAGCTCCTCGCCTCGTGTATAGAAAATTCCGTTAACATAAAACAAGCGAAGGTTAAACGATACAAAATAATAAGCTAAGACCATTTAACTACTTTTAAAATTTTTGAAATCTATTTTAAAGCTAAATTTAAGCTAACCAAACGACCCTTAATATGATTTAAGCTAAATCCGAACTAAGTTAATAAGCAAAACATGAATAATCTACTAACCGAATACCAAATTAGATCAAATCTACTTTTAAACCAAAAATAAGCTACTTTAAGGAAAGAAGAAACAAAATAAGATGAGATAAAAAAATAAACCAAAACTGGATCTACATCTAAGCTAACAGATCTACACTTATTTGTAATAAAATCCCAACCAAAAGGACACAAACATGAAACGAAATTAAGCTACAAACCGAATCCTCCGAATCGAACAAAATCTCTATACCACGAAACAAACTAATCAAAGGGAATACAAAAATCAAGATCATATCAATCTTATAAGCAACATACGAATAAGCTCACAACCGGTTAAACAAAACCGAATCCAAACTACATGTAAAAATCATCATCAAGACCTTCGATTCGTACCAAACAACAATCCGGAATCATACCTCATAAATCAAAACCGTGCATCGCAAATTTAAACTCTAACTATTACGAATGGAATAAAAAAAATACAAGGAGGAAATTAAATCTAATCTACTCCTACCTTATTTCTACTTCTAATCTACGAAAAGAAAAAGAAAGAAAAACGAAGGATGCCAAAGATATCTAATCTTCTCCCATGTCTGCTCATTTATCCTCTTATTACTTGCGTCCATTCTAAGCAGTAACACCGAAAAATGGGCTTTGTTCCATGGACTTCTCTTTTGGGCCTAGTCCACTTGCAAAACTATTCATGGGCCGAGCCATAACCTTGTCTTGGGCTGGATATCCTTTCTTTCAATTGGGCCGAGTGTGCTTTAAATTTGGACTGCAGCTTGTTACGGCTGGGCTCAAAGTTGGGCTTAATAATCTTGGACTAGATAAAAATAACGGGTCGGTCCGACCCATATAAAGGGTATCGGGTCGACCCAATAAAAGATGAAGGCATCGTCAGACTCGAATTCTCGTGCTCTTTCCAATGGCATGCTCGGAAAATATTAACGACTTCGTCTTGATCTCAAAAAACGCGTAAACGTCTTCAAATCTTAACCAAAAGTCTTTGTTTTTGCTTTATTTTTAATCCCTTGTACCTGCAAAACATAAAAATACAAACCAAACATATTTGCAATAATTTTCTCATATTTCGTGTTTTTAGTCCGTTTATTAGTGTTTTCTGAGGCTAAAATGATGCGTGTTTTAGCACACATCAAATTCCCCCACACTAAGCCATTGTTGGTCCCACACACAATGTTTATAAAACAAGCCCGAAAATAAATAATTTTATCCCCTTTAACTTATGACCCCTCACAATCAAACAAGAACAGAAAAGATCCATTAAGAAGGTTCAAAAATCATTTATTTCTACAGCGCCCCTGTTTTAACCACTTATTTAATAATAGATAAAAACTAAAATAAAAATTTATAAAATTTATTTAACAAAGCTTTAAGACCGGGAGTTCGTCCTCCTCGACTTTTCACAATCCCCAAACTAAGCTTAAAACGAAATCACAGTCAAATATAAGATTAGATGCTAACACTACTCATAAATGCTAATTGTGTACGCATAAGCCACTTTTCGCTCCCTTATTCCTAAATCCTCTAAAGATTTTATTATTATTATTAATGACAAATAAATTATGTCCTTATTAATATAAAGTAAACCCGGTTTAGACCATAATTAGTTTGAAATCATTTCCTAAAAAGACGATATGGTGAGAATAAGGTCCACATTAAGGTTCTAATTTCGTATGATTTAGGGGTTATCCTTTTTATTTCATCCGAAACAACTCAACTACGAGTCCAGAGACGGAGGCTTTATTTAGATAACCCCGGAGTCGAAATTTGGCTTTATTATTATTATTATTACCTCCACCCTTTAAACGACTGCCACATCGGTATGCGAGCCGACCATGGTCCAGTGGTTTTATTTCGGCTTCGGTTTATTATTATATTTTTTTGGTAGCTAAATTTCAAGTCCTGTTGTCTTTTAACTACCTATACAACGGTAGCGAGCCGTCAGGAATCGGTAGCCTATTTCCCCACAACACTAACAGAACCTCGATGTGTACCTTACTTTCACCAGAAGGAATCTATACGAAGGGATTTAAATTAAGAATCGCAAAAACCAAAGTAACTTTATTTATTTAACAATTATATAACGTTTATTAAGCTGGTGGGAGCAAAAAGTCATAATTAACATCTATGAGCTCTAAAGAGATCCAACTACTCCACGCTTAGCATCTAACTTATATTCAACTCTATCATTTTTCGTTCTTTGTAAAATTTTAAAGTTTAGCAAACGCTTAGTCTCAAAAGCTAAGAGGAAAGCTAGAGTGAAACACTCGGTCAAGTCAAAAGCTACCTAGTTCTACGGGCCTACTTATTCATTTAACATTTTTATCATCATTTTTTTTGCATAAAATTAAATAACAATGGTTAAAACAGGGTTGCGAGGGACACAGACAGGCACAAGTAAGATTAATTTCGATAGAAATCCCCCCCACACTTAGAATGGAACATTGGCCTCAATGTTCAAAAATATCGGGTTTTACCCCCATTAGAAAACAAAAAAAGGGCAAATGCCAAAAAAATTCCAAGTGTGATAAGGGAAATAAAATTTAGTTATTATATATATATATATATATAACTACTATATTTATATGATATATATATTATTTGATCAGGATTAAGGATTACCAGGAGATAAAACACTCCGAAGCGCTGACTCACGATCCGTGATTGGTGGATGGTGATTAGAGGATTGAAAACAAGCACGTGTCTTCACGATCTTAAGGAATCCTGCAAAAACGGTACCACAAACCAAAGATAGAAGCACACCCCCACACTTAGGCTAAAAATACACCCCACTTATTCATTACTACGATTAAACTACTACGAAAGAAACCTAATGTAGCAAGCTACTTATTTAATATTAAGGATAACACGGGTTGCCTCCCGAGAAGCGCTTGTTTTTGTTTGAGTCTCTAGCTTGACTCTAGGATTATTTAATTTTAGGTCCATGGTCTAATCCATCACATGTTGGATGGTAATAGCAATACTTCACCTCCTTAGGTGAGTATGCAGCAGGACGGGGTGATGGCATATGATGAAAACCAAAGGAAGGGATCTCCATCACCCTCGTCTCCTCACCCGACTGTGTCAGGAAGAAGAATGGATCAACTCTTTCCACTTCCCTTACGCAAATCTCCTTAGGATCGGGAAGTGGTAGATCTAGTGAGGAGGACTCTGTAGGTAACAATGCTGGAGATACACCGGAAGATGTATATTCATTAAGCAATTGTTCAAAATAAACAATGTCACCCTCTGAGTCGTGATACCTATCATCAATTTCAGTAGAAATCGAATTGTTTAGGCCGAACTCAGCGATGAGCTCCTCAAAAAGGTCACTAGTCTTAGATGATCTAGACATCGAATCAGAATTACTTAAGGGTTCATCAAACACTCTTGGGACTGGGACAAGGTCATCAGCTAGTAAACGTTTTAGTTCTTCTATGTCCCTACTAGGATTGAAGTCAATTTCCCTATCCCCCGTTGAGAGAGTTTCTAAATCATCTCTCAAAAGTAAGTCAATCTTTTTGTCTCCCAAAACAACTAGGTAGGGCGAGGGCAGTGTGACAATGGGCATACTACACACTAAATCATCACTAAAAGAAGACATGGTGAAGAATTAAATAATATAAGAGGATGAGAGAAAAAGAATTAAACGTTTCTAGAAGATAAAGAAGAATTTTTTTATTTTTTTATTTTTCGAAAACAAACTTTCAAAAGAAAGGATCTTCAAGGCACTAAGTCGAAACACCACGTAAAAATCGTACACCTCTCCCCGGCAGCGGCGCCATTTTGATTTCGTATAAATACGTACTAGCCGTATGTATATAATATTAAGTATCCCGTTAGAAATAAGAATCACTTTAGGAAAAGTAATAATTAAATCTTCCGAGGTCGTATCCCAACGAGAGATAAATTTGAAATTCACGAAAATGTTTGTCGTTTGATGCTTGATTATCTTTTGGTTTTTGGTTTTGGTTTTTATACTAATTATAATAATAAGCTAACCTAAGGTTTTGAT
Source organism: Tanacetum coccineum (assembly GCA_026074375.1). NCBI lineage: Eukaryota > Viridiplantae > Streptophyta > Magnoliopsida > Asterales > Asteraceae > Tanacetum > Tanacetum coccineum. The sequence goes on from BQNB010002108.1 coordinate 43,057, forward strand.
GACAAGTAAAGCAATAGACACACACAAGAAGACAAACAAACGATAGAGAAGCGGTCAAGAACTAATGTAAGGAAATTGTATCAACCATGAATAATCCGATAAAACACAGGTTTGTTTAATAGTGCAATGATTGACTTATCTCGAAGGGCATATCATTTCTAAACTTAGGCGATACTTCTTCCTAAGACCTAGACCGCTAATTTTGTCACAATTAGACACATACGCATAAAGCAAGCATTCGTTGATTATAATCTATCTTAGGAGATTAATAATGGTGCTCTTACTAAACCCTAGCTCATGGAGACCCACTTACTGCTTAACGGCTCTTTATATACTAGTAGTCCACTGTCCGAGTCTTACCAATGGAATAAGATCGTACTCGTTGATACCAAGGTCACCTTATGGCTCAACTAAGCTCACTAAACTAAAGGCAATGATAGGTCAATATTTGTGATCCTATGATTCTAGATATATAAATTACAATATGGAGAGCTATCCCAGACTCTTAGCCTACACCCAAACAACACCGAAGTTGCAGCGCATTAAATATGTAGGACTAGACCCAGTTGAATGATAGGTCGCATACTTAATCACGTAAACAAGTATAAGATGATAAACATAATCAAACAATCAACGATAAATTAAGACAATCGAGATAAACAAACCAAACATTAGATCTTCATAAACATGACTGATACCTAAAGGTATCAGCCGATAGTCATTGTAAAAATACACACGGTTTGATATATGAACGATTAAAATAACGAAACCTTAATCGAACGCGTATTTGGTTGCATGAAGATTACAAGAGTTTTCCTATGATCTTGAGGCTCTTTTCTGACCTTCTAGGCTCCTTTATTCGTCTCTTGGTCGACTTGGTGGTTTAGGGATTCACTTGCATACCTAAAACTGAGTTTAGGATCGTCTATTTATAGAGTCTGGAAACTCGTCGATACGCCGTATCGAGTGATGTGGGATACGACGTATTGGGGATTTCTTAGAGTAAGGACCACGTTTGATATCTTTTAGAATATTTTATTACTATATTGTGAATACGGCGTATTGATGTCTCCTGGATACGGCGTATTGTGTCTCCAATCCTTCGTGGTTATTTGTGAGGTGTAGGCACGGATATGCTGTATCTTCTTGATGGATACGGCGTATTGAGGTAAAACCAGTTGATTCTTCTTCGTTGACCAAAGTATTATATACGGCGTATCGTTGATGTGGATATGGCGTATTCTTCAAAGTCAGGCAATGGTATTTTGATCCGTCAAAGTCTTGGATACGTCGTATAGGTCTAGGATAATACGACGTATTTTCTGTCAGATCAGTAGACTTTCTCGAACTCTTCGTTTGTGCTCCAAAATGCGTGCCTTTTAGCATAACTTCACCAAGTACTCTATAATTACTGCAATTCTCAAATATAAACGATTAAGTAACAATTCTTTGCAATAATTATACAAAATGAGTTAAATACATGGGATAAATGATGCTATAAAATAGACGTTATTTGATGTCATCACAAGGCCTGATGGAACTATCTATCGTACAATCAATACATATACACTAACTATAATATACCTTCTTAGAACAACAGATAACTCAACTACCAATGTATACATAATACAAACTCATTGCAACACATAAAAAGCCAATACCCATTGCAACATTATACAATACTATACGGATTTGTACCGAATAGTCAGAAATGATTAAACATTCAAAATACGTTGCAAATCAATAGCTATTATTTAGAAATTCCTAGTGGAATTATATACATAAATTAATAATAGTATATGTTGCATAACCGTAACAATTATTTTAAATTTATAACAAAAACATCAATAAAATATTGAAAACAAAATTGTATTAGTTGCCGTTGCAAATCCCTAGCAATTATTTTGTGAATTGTAAAAGAATTAAAATAAAATATTAAAAGTAAATAGTTAAATTACGATCATGTTTCGTCGCAAAATCTTATCAACTATATAAAAAATTGCAACGATTTTTCAACGGAAGTAACAAATAATATTTATTTTTATATTTACTTTAAATATTTTGTTTCAAATTCATTAGCGATTTTGCAATGGATTTGCAACGGATTATTAAAAATAAATTGAAATTAAATTACTATAGTTATTCCGTTGCAATTCCATAACAATTATTTAAAACTATGCGACGATTTTGCAATGGAAGCTAATAATAGTTTATTTTATATATATTTTTAATACTCCGTTGCAATACCATTACAAATTTCAAATAAACTTAACGGGTTTGCAACGGAATATTTACAAATAAGTTTAAAAGAATTTAATTTATTTTTGCAACAGATTTCCAACGGATTTATGTGTCATTGCTAATCTGTTGCAAATATGTCGCAAAGCCGTTTCAAATTTGCTTCGAAAATTTTCTGTTACAAATTTTCGTAGCATAGGCCCTATTGTAATCCTGAGTCAAATAAATATGTGGCAAACTTTCGTACATTAGACATAGGTACTAATATTGTTGAAAGTGTTGAAGTCCTAATTCCTTTTTCTTTGGAGGCCAATGATAGGTATGAAAACTCGTTATATGGTTATTTTCTTGGTAAAAGAATTGTGTTCCCTATTGTTGAACACTATGTAATGAACGTGTGGAAGAAGTTTGGTATTGTTAAAGCAAGGATGAACTCGAAAGGCTTTTTCTTTTTTAAATTTGCTTCTGCAACAGGTAGGGATAGGGTATTGAAAAATGGACCATAGTTGATACGTAACGCACCTATTATTTTTAAGAAGTAGTTTCCTAATAAGTGCCTATTGAAAGAAGAGTTAAAATTTGTCCCGGTTGGGTAAAATGCATGATATTCTGGTTACGACGTTTACTGATGATGGGTTGATTGGGTACACCAATCATGCTTGATTCTTATACGAGCACTATGTGCTTAGACTATTGGGATCGATTAGACTTTGCACGTGCACTGATTGATATAAAGTCTGATCGTCCCCTCAAGGATACTATGGTGATTCCTATTCCCTTTGTGAAAGGATCGGGTTCTTATGTTTATACTATTAAAGTGGAATATGAGTGGAAACTGCTTAGATGTGGTACTTATTCGGTGTTTAGTCACGATGATATTTATTGCCCTAAAAATATTTGGGTCAACTTAGGTGCTGATACTGATACAATGCAGCAAAGGAATCCAACTTCTATGAAGAATGTGGCTACAAAAAGTGATTGTTTCCAGGTTGTAAAAAATCGTAGACATAACATTAAGTCTACAAGTTTTAAACCTAAAAGCACATTCGAGTATCTTTCGGTTCCTGGGACGTATAAGAAACAAGATACTGTGAAAAACAATGGGGCCTCGACATTGTCTTCGAGCAACAAGGGTTCTGGGAATTCTGATAATATTAATCTTGTTTCTTTGAGAAATTCGTTTGCAGCTTTGAATAAACAGTACAAGGTTTTTGAGATTGTGGAAAATTTGGAAGTTGGAAATGTGGAAAGTAAATCGGGTGAAAAGCCTACTGAAGATAGTGAGTGTGGAGGTAATGTATGATGAAACTGCGCAGTTCATGGCTTCTAAAGGTACAAAAGAAGGTAGTGACATTGGTAATAAGAGTTTATATGAACAGTAGAAGGAAACCAAGATTGGCGATGAGTGTGATCAATATGATGATGATGAATACACTACTCACGATTTAAACGAGCAACAAGAGGCTTTCTGTGACGCTTTTGACATCAAGCTTCGTGGTCGAAGAAAATTGTACGTTATATTTGGTGTCGTGTAGAGTAAAATGTAATCTAGCAATAGTTGTTTTCTTCGTTGTAGAAGTAGTTTGCTTTGTTATGCTAGCTTTACCGCCTATGTAACGGGTTGAGATGTGAGACTTCATCCACATCCTATGTACTTAAATGCTTTTTCGGAGTAATCTATTTATCGGGTTGGGCAACCCTTTATCCAACAACAAAATTAATACTAGCGGATTGTTTTATTAGGCCGGGCTTAACTCGTTTTTAAAAAATAAAGCCTAATCGCAACCCAACCCTGTAAGGAACCGGGTTATTAGGTTGCGGTCCCACTAGGTTATTTTAAAAGAATTTAAATAACCCTAATTCTATATGTATATAAACTAGCAAGATTATGTTAGTATTTATGATTTTTAAACTCTGATTTGTTGATTTTAACCCTAATACGTGGGGTTTCATACTTTAGAATTTTAAAGATTATTTTTATGTGATTTTTCTTATAGAAGGATGTAGTTAACAATTTAATAGATGACATGGATGTCAAATGAGATAACATGATGACGTGGACGGTGAATAGGTAAAAAACGACGTATATGGTAAAAAAATTACATTGTGCATATTGGGACACAATTTAGTTAAGGTAATATGACGGGACACGAGAACTTGCATATGGCTATTTTACGACCAAAACCCTTTTTCTTATAATTTTTTCCCCTCTCAATATTAGATAGTTAAGCCCTTCAATCATTTGAGAGGACTAAAATGATTGAAACCAGCATCCGGCCTCCATATTTACTTTGCTCATGATTTACACGTGACAGAAAACCAAAATGGTCGCATCCCATAATATATACTCCATGTTAAAGGACTTTAGCATAATTGTATTGCCATTTGTCATATCACCCTTTATTCCCGTCAAAATTTAAGAAATCCACAGAAAAGAAAGAGCATTTTGTTTCTAAAAGTTAGGTTTTAATTTTGCTCATTCTTAGTCACCTTCCACCATCCCTACTTATCTATAATCTAGAGATGGAAAGCGGATATATTAGATTAAAAATCATCACAAAGTAGACGAATTATACAAAAAAGTTAATGAATTTTTATTATCAAGTGCAAGATACAATATGATTCACCAGTAAGAAGTCCAAAAATAGAAAATAATAGTGAATCCCGTTGTATACTTTTAGAAGAAAATGTTTTTTGTTTTTTAAGGCATCCAAGATTCAGATTTTTGTTTTGCAGTTTCATAAACTTACTACATAAGTTACTCAAGGTTTTCAGAAATGGTGTAGTGTAACTACGTAGAGTGTCTTAAACTTTTAAAAAATACGATTGGTAACTCTATACTATGAAAACATATTTACTTTCGATTTAATCATTGATATTTACTTGGAAAAGAAATTTCTGTGAAGTTTAATTAATAACTCATTCAAATTAAGTCATGCTTAGAAAATGTGCGAAAATATACTTGCTATCATCCATATTCTTCAGGGAATACTTCTTCCCTCTCTAAATCGGAAGTTGGCCTTTCAATATCTAAATCCGCGCATGCTTCAAAGCTGTAAACATGCCGTTTTGGTCTTTAATATTTATGAACTTTTTACGCCCAAAAATCCAAGTCATGCCGTTTTGGTCTTTCAAGCCCCGTTAACATTTATGAACTTTAATAAGTAAATACATGTAGTATATACAGAGCCGTATATGAGGGTGTGTGAGGTGTGCTATCGCACAGGGCCTCCGAATTATAGGGGCCTCAAAATTTATATATGATATGTGTATATATTCTATAAAAGCGACTACAAGTATTTGATTTAAGAAGTTGCAGTGAAAATGCTAGCCGAGGCACTCTAAAAACAATTATTTCACATTTGATCTCTTTAGAAAATTGTTTACCATCTGTTTTAGGCCCCGTTTTTGTTATTAAATTGAATTTTGCACAGGGCCTCCGTAAACTCATAGACGCCACTGGTTATGTAGTATCTTGTTGTAATAATCTAGCTTCTCAGTAGTTCATAGTATTTTCTAAAAGATTATATAGACTTGTTCAGTTTGTGCATAGTTATTTCTAAAAAGCTAATTCTGGTAATTAAAAATACGAATAACTTGATTGACTATGTTAAATTTTTTATATCGCTAATAATGTTTTTTCTTGAAGGAAACTCAATAACATTTCTCGAATAAAAGACATTTAGTATAAAAACTTCTAGAAGTTGCAGTAACATGCACATTTTCCTCAGATTTTTAGTAGTATGATAGTGACAGTGGTATTCGATACAAGGAACATATGCAGATACGACTATACGAGTCTTGTTGTTCAAGAGATTGTCATAGTTATTTCTCCATAGGTCATGCATACGAAGTGTGATTATGAAGGGGACCTGCTGCTTCTATACATATATCAACCCGTTCAATTTCAGTCGTCATATCTCATATCTATGTATCTAACTAATATTGTCATCTGCCAATTACATGTGCACAAAAATATAGGACGAGATTTATAAAAAATTTGAACGTATTATAGAAGTTTGATTATCATAATTCGATTTCATAGCAACAAATATTGTTTTACAATACAATCGAAATTATAAGGCAGATTTTATAAACTGGATTGTATTTTGAGGGCCTCGTTCGCCCCGACTCGGGGGGATACTGAGTGATTGTTTGGATTTGTTGGTTTTAATTGTTTGGCCGGTTCCAAACCTTATATAAACGAAATGTTCCTTGGGTTTGATATGCTATTCATACCGACGATATGATGGATATATTTCTTCAATAATTGCATCTTACGGGTTTTTGAAGGGTTAGTTGGTAGGGGTTGGTGGTATTGTGGGAGTCTGGATTAAGGGAATTGGTAGTCCCCCACTCCACCAACGTCCTCGTCGCGCGTCCCCACCCTGAGCTATGCATTTAGCTTGTAGTTGATTGAGTATTTCTTCGCTTAGAGCGATAATCAGTTATAAAGATCTTTATGAACTGTAATGGTTATCTTAAAAGTCGTCAAGTTTTTTTAAGAATATAAATGCAAATAAGATATTTTAAAAAGTTCCGTCACACAACGAGCCTTATTAGAAGATATTTCTCCACCTGAATTTCTTTATGTTTTTCGAGAAATAAAAGATGAGTTGACACGTATATTCTAATTGTTAACGAGACAAATTTTAGAGTCGTGATTAATTGTTGAGCCCGAGTGATCGCCCATCTCGTTTTACCTCAAAGACGGATATTTAACCTGTATTTATAAGTTTAAATGTATTCATATGCATGTTAGTGTTGTGTTTCAAGTTTTAAGTCGAGATGAGAATGAGAAACAAAATAGGAGACAAAAGAAACTTGCACTCAGTCCCTTTAATACCTTATTCATTTTTCTAAGATGTGTTTCTGATTACTCTTAGGTTCGGAGTCATGGTCATAATTCAACTGTTTTTAATATTTTGGGGGAAGAACTACCTTTAGAGCTAAGCTTCATATCTGTTGGAACGACAAACAGAAAGATTGATAGTTTTGCGGTATCTTTCAAGTCTTTGTGACAGAATTGCATTTTTCGATGTTTAACTTTGCCGTGCCGTAATGATAACTTGTTGCAAAAGACCATTGACATAAGACTGAAAATACATAGTCTAACAACTTTTATAGAGGAAGGAAATCTATAGCCATAATTGTTGGAGAGACTATGTGAAACAGATGTAAAATCTTTTATTAAAAAAATGAAAAAGATATGACTAATATGATGGTTTTATTTTGAGTTATGAATTTCGCGATTTGACTTTAGTGCAATAAGGTCAATGAAACTATTCCGTTGGATTTGTGTTAGTTTGTTTTTGTGGGTTTTTGTTTATATAAGAATATTGCTTTTGCTGTACTGCATTATAGTCTTAAGTGTTCTCATGTAAGAGCAGTTGACCAGCCGTAATGGTTTGATAGATAAACAGGTAATTTATGAGATGTAGTGTAGTATGCATGAGTTTATTATTATTTTGTCGTTAAGCTCCCGATAGTGGAAAGCTTTGTGTTTCATGGGCTGATGAAGATGACATGTGAAAAGGTCTAAGATGTTGAACCTCTGTTCAAAAATTGTAATGCATTTGCAATATGTTATGAGTGGTTTATAAAGCTTTTAAGAAGTGAATTTATAGTCATAAATAGAAATAGGTGGTTATACAACCAAAAGGTTTATGATTGTGGATGACATTGATAATGATGATTTTGAAACCTTTACAGAAAAGTTTTACCATAGTTAGATTTTGCCGCTAACATTTGTGCTTAATTATTTGTGCATTGAAAATGATTGAGTGTATCACTATTATGACATAATAATTGTAAAGTCACTGTTAAAGGCGTTACATTTGCTAAGAAATATATCAGAAATGTTTGTGATGTTTTAAAATACGATGTTACATGAGGTGAAACAGTGGTATCAAGGTTTTGGCATTGTTTTTATGATAGAATAATTTGTATTATGGTTAGGAAATTTTAACGTTGTTAGTCTAAAGTGCTTTGTTAATTTTCCTTTGCAAGTTTTAACCTTCATCTTATCTGAAGTAATACTATATTGTTACGCCCTTGGTTTTGGATAATTTATATAGTTTTCATATGTTTGGAGAATGTTGTTGTGTTAACTGGAAAGTCATTAAACTTATGTTAGGATGTAAAGTCAAATGTCGTAATGTTTATTGGTTGTGTATTAAGTCAATGTCATAATAGCCCAATAATAGCTCATGATGCCCATTTGAACTAGTCATAAAATAACTCGCTTCCTTGTTCGACTCAATAAATTGAGGCTAACAATCTCTCCCGAAGTGAGGTCTTGAACACGGGAACGAGCTTCCTTTATTGACTCAATAAAATTGAGGCTAACAGGTGCCCTATCCCGATACAACCCTAACAGGGTCGTATCAATTGGTGCTTTCATTGAGTTCGACTCTCAATGAAAGCACCAGTTGATACGACCCTTGCGGGTTGTATCGGGATAGGGCACCACTTCAAGCGTGTGCTGGCTCCGTCAGAAAATAAAAGAGAAGAACTAGATAATTATTGATCTTTAACTTTGATTGATTATAATAAAAGAATACAAAGACTATTTATAATAGCTAAATGAGTCATGACCTTTGACTTTTACCTACAAAATAAACATTGACTTTTGACTTTCCTAACACAAGTTATTGACTTTCCTAACACAAAGACATTCTTAAACATGATAAACTATGATAGTTATCCAAAACAAAGGGCGTAACATAGATTAGAGAATAATTCAACATGAACCAATCCTAGCCGCTCATATTTTCATCAACATAATAACAACTCACTTTTCACCTTTTTTTTAAATTAAATATCTCACAAACCATTAATCGTTACGCAAAACAAAACATATCATCGCGATGAGAATTGAATCATCTTTCTATAGAGGGGCACTTCTATAAACTTTCGACGAAATTTTTTTCAGATGTTTTTAGTTACATCTGGAAAAAATCACATGCGATCTGTATGTGATTTTATGAAATCATATGTGATTGTGATACAAATCACATGTGATTTTTTCAGACGTGACTGAAAAAAAAATTGAAAAAAAAGTTCTTCGAAAGTATATCGAAGTGGATGTCTACTGAAAGATAATAAAATACTCGTCGCGATGGTGTATTTTTTGTCGTTTGACGATCTACCGTTGCAAGATATTTTATTTATAAAAAAAAGGTGAAAAGTGGGTTTTTATTATTTTGATGAAAAATTGAGTGACTAGGATTGATTAATTGGGTCTATAACTCACATAGATCAATGTTAATGTAGTTATAGCATTCCCTACCCTAACAAGTTGAACTGATCTATTTGAAAAAAAGTATGCTTAATTAGGATTGCACATGAACTAACTTTGTCGTAAGATGTGATATATGTTGAATAATGTAGTTGCGCATTCTCGTTGAATTATCTTTGATTGAAATTAAATGAACGAAAAAAAAATTTGGTCAATGATCACCCTTTTTTTCATTATCTTCCGTTTGATAGCAAATTCTACATGATATCAATAGACTGGGTCGGTATGCTTACAACTATTTGTTTTTCGCTTTGTTCATATCTTGCATGTTGTGATCACATTAGACTGACTTAATCTTATCTTTTAAGGTGTGATATGCCTTGAGGCAAGTGTGCTGGTCTACGTCATAGATTGGTGGTCTTTTCTGTATTCTTTACCTACAAGGCATGCATTATGAGCGTCTGAGGTGGCGCTGTTGAGAAGCCTTGTATATGCAGTGAGCGTGAGGCAATGAGTATCGCTAATGAAGACGGTTTTAGAGCCATTTGGAAAGAAAATCTGGTTACTATTTCTTGTTGTGTTCCTTATACGGCAGTAAATTTCTATGCCTATATATGAGCAGTACAAAAGGTTAATTAAGTTATTTTAAAGTTGTCACCGTTAAGTTATGTTTATTATAGCTTCGGTTACTAAAGTCAACCTCAGCTGCTACGATTACGGATCTCATAAGGACATGTCTTGCAGCTCAGGTTTAAAGAATACTTACATGTTTCCGGTTACTAACCTTTTTTCTCAATTATGTAGTGTATATAATATATCCTTTTATCCACAGCTATTGATTTAGTGTTCTAGAAGTCATTTGGCGGAGTTAGGCATTGGATCACGGGCCTAGCGCTTAATCTGCTAATTAAGCAGGACTTTGTTTTGGATTATACATTGCAATTGGTATAAAATAGTTTTTAATGCTATGTTAGTCTCCAAGGCTAGTTAGGTTAGTATACGATTAGGATTAGTTTAAGCTACTTATGTTAAGTTTCCTTATGTAATATTACTTGCCTTCCAAGGCAAGTAATTAGCTTATTAGGAGATGCCTAGGTCGGCTAGTTTTGCTGAGATATCGACAGCAATCTTGTGTTCTGTGTTCGTTCTTCAAGATTGTTGTCGTAATTTTACAACATGCTAGAATGACCCATTTTCCTTTATAAGTGAACTAAAGAATTTTCTACAAATAGTTTTTTTAACATCTAAGAAATTTTCATTAGTAAACTACTAAACTAGCAAGTAGCTACAAAATATAATGAGACAAAAATGAATACTAATACCCCAAACCTAAAACACTAGCACCTAGATAAACTCCACTTCCGACAAAAACCATCAAAACAACACTAGAAAAAACCTAAAAGGTCACATTCATGAGACATCGAAATTGTCTCAAGATACTAGAAAATAAGTTAAAACGCACCTTTAAACCATCTTTGAAATCTATCAAATCCTATAGACAAACGCAATGAAGATTGTACTTGCTCTCTTCCGACTTCTCTAAAACTCCATCAAATGCACCCCGCGACACCAATTTAGTTTTATTCGAGAATAGTTACATCTAAATCTTTTATATGAGTATAATTAAAAGATACTTTTTCTTGTTTCTTGAACGTCTAAATGGATTATAAGAGCCTAATCTATTCGTACTTGACCCAATCTAAACCTTATTAAAACCTTGACCTTTCTTTCATTGATGCTTTAGTAAGTGTTAAAGAACTACACTTATTGGTTTGGGCTTCAACTTTCACTACAAGAAAAACGGCTTTTAGAGACAACGAAAGTAGTCTCTAAAAGTGACCAAGATAAAATAACCAAATAACTGCTATGTCGTCAAATTGAACGGTGTTTAACCATAAAACCATTGATTGTCATTTCCAAACTTTCCAGGTGGTTCAGAAGCTTTCAAAACTGCTATTAAGGTTTGTTACGCTTTCGAACCACGTTGCTATTGAGGTTTGTTACGCTTTCGAAACCATGTTCCCGGGAGGGGTAGGCAGGTTGTTGGGCGGGGCAAGACCCAGATCTTTGGCCCGCAGCCTCGAGGTACGTATTCCTCGGCTGAGATAGATGATATGCTAGCCGAGAGAGACCAGATGGCTAAGGCTCAAAAGCGAGAGATCGACTTGCTGAGACGCGTCGTTGAGAGCGACTCCCGGATGTCCTAGTAACTTAGCCAACTTGGTTCCCGAGCAAGATAGGCTCGGGCAGCGGGGCTGGGGGTAGAAGTGGGAGTTGTGGGGGGGGGGGGGGGGGGGGGGGTGGGGTCTGATGATCATGAAGCGGGATCAGTCGTCCAGCAAGGGGATGGAGTGATGAGGGGCCTTAGCGTATATGGGTACGTATGGTTCATAATAACTTGTGTCTTGAACTAGATTGTGGGTGGGCGACCCGTATATGGTATCGTGTAACATTTTTAACAGTATAATATAACATCATTGGCGACTTGTATCTTGCGCATATTGCATGTTTTGTAGATTGGCAGCTAAATTTGTATAGAATACCCGTTTTGTACTTTGTTGTAATGTTTTAGACTGGTTTTGGTCGTGTTTAGCGTATTAATACAAGTATTTTAGCCGTTATACATGTCTTTTGGTCGTGTTTAGCATGTTTTGTGGTTGTGTACATGTTTAGGTTTTGGTAGATATTTTTCAGAAAATTTTCGGAAAACTGCTCCTATGCTCGCTGTTGCGCAGCAACAGTTATACTAGGCGCCGACGACATGTCGTCGGGGAAAGTATTTCCCAGGTTGACTTTGGTTGACCTAGTTAACACATTCTTCTCCCTGACCGACCATTCGCCGGGACAAACGTTTCTTCTCCACAAAGACCTTTGTTTGACTATATTTCCCAAATACTTATTAAGGAAGTGGTAGACATGCACTTCGCTGCAGGACCTTTTTAAAGAACGTTTGTTAACTTTTTCACGATCAACAAATAAGCATATCTCATCTTATATAGCATGTGAACATACATAGTACAAAATGCAAACAACAACATTACCATTATAGATCATGCTTGGAAACCTGTAGATATTTTAGCAATACATGTTTTTCGGTTGGAGTTTCACGTACTGGCATATATGAAGAAGAAAAAACTTGTTTAAAACGTAAATCAACAGCTTATAGACAAAGATGAATCGTTTTCCTTCGCTTATATTGTTGTCTTGACTCTTGCTTCAAACATGAACCCACAAGCTGTCCTGGCAGATTGAACCACATATTGAAACCAGTACTGGTCGAGAACTTGGAGAATGAAAATTCCCCTTTTCTTCTCCACCCTCACCGCACTCTTTCCCCCCGCTAACCTCTATTACATTTACCAAAAATTGTTCAAACAAAGCAATGCAAATCCCTCAGCACGTAGCTATCAAAATGACCACCTCCCAGTCGCCCCTAGCCGCAACAATAAGATCCAAAAAAAAATACAGACAAAAATCAAAAATTCAAAACTCGCTATAACCAACACTCCCTAGCTTTCTCTCGGGCTCCTATCCAAATGATCCCTAGCTCGGGCCAAAGAACAGTAATTCTGAGAACTAATGTCACTATGGTCATATAATAAACAAACTTATTAGTGAAATAGCTTATATTTGCATAAAAGCAGATGTCTTACGGTTTCTTCAACAATCCAAAAAAGTGTTTTTGGATAAGAGTCGTATTCTTTTTTTTTTTTCCTATTTTTTTTTTTCTTTTATTTCCTTTTCTTCTTCCAGCATAATACGTACCACCAGACCCAAGTGGAAAATGCAAGGATGCAATGACATGGTACTTGACCAACATGTACAGAAAAAGAAGAAGCCAAACATTAATGATTCTTAAACATTAGGTTAGAGGGGCGAAAGTCATTTAATAAGAATTATAGCTACTACGACAAAGAACGAGAGAGAGGAGGAGAGCACCACCACAACCTGCGTAGTATCACCAGTAAGGTTCTTTACAACGTTTGCTACACCAATTCTTCACAAACTTATTCTTTCTTCTTTTCCTTCCCTAAACTGAACACAGAAAAACATAAACACAGAAAAGAACACCATTTTCCACGAAAACAAAAACAAGTAAAGTAGCTAACACAAATTGAGCATTTAAAATCAAGTCTAAACATACTGCCTGGTAAAAGATTTATATCTACAGAAGAGTAATCTCTCCAGAAGCCTCTAACTGGAACAAATGGTAAGGCGAGATTTCTGCAGGTCAGGTTACACCAACCCATCACCCATTATCCTTTCCTTTCCCACCATTTTCACCATCACATCCCTCACACCCACCATCAAAGCCATTCCATTTGATCCTCATTCACAACAATTCATTCATCATTCCCCCAATTCATTCATTCACACCTTTTGTTTTCTGCTAAAAGAAAAACAAATAATAAAGGGCCCGCAAATACAAATAAGTATAAAAAAGCCAAAATAATAAGAACTAAAAAGGCCCCCTCCCGCTCTGAAAATGATTAAACGAACCTAAAATCCCCCTCCAATAAATAAAGACGCAATAAAGGGAGTAATCAAAATAACGCAAACGAAAACTAAAAATACAAAAAAGGAAAGAATCAAAACGTCCTAAACTAACGAACTCCCTCCGTCCCACCTTCAAATCCACCCCACCCCGACTGCCCCCCCACCCCCTCCGGCCAACCTTATCTCCTGCCCACCGCCCCCTGGCCACCCACGCAACATAAACCATATATATTTTTACTCCCCAATTCGCAAGTTACATAGCCGTAGGTATCTTGATAGCAGACACTCTATCTACGCTCAACCAATAATACATTCCAGACCGCTCAATGCCCATAAAACGCCACCTTTCTCGCCCAACCACCCCAAAGCCTTTATGCTTTCAACACTATACCGCTTAGTACGTAGGTGTGTGTTGATGCCAACCCTTCTGTCCTGGCCATTATCCCACCCCCGATTCTCATTCCTCGTAACATTTCATTTCATAAAACCAACGCTACAAATAAAATCATGGCCCGCTACTATCTGCAAAATCACTAATGTCAATCCGATAATTAATGAATAAATGAGCAAAAGTTTCAACAAAAGTCTCAAATAGTTCAATCATGAGCAAAATAAACGCGCAGCACCGGCCCTTGGTGATACCCCCCCCCGGCCCCCCCCTTCTGCCCCCGCCACCCCCCACTCAAAGCGATAACATTCACCCACCCCCCCGATGCATTACCATTAAATTTATCCCTTATCACTTTAGTGAGGTGTCCCCCGAGAATATACCCCATGAAATAATAACCGTAGATCTTCCAAGTTACGTCCCCCACCGCAAAAATAACTCTACAGCGAGTCAATAAATAACCCTCCTTTTCTTCGGCTAAGGATCTTGCCAACGCCTCGCGCCTGTCATCAATCGATGCCGCCATCACTCGTCCGCCTTTTCATTATTAGTGCTCTAACTACCGCAGACGTGGTCGGACAGTCTTTTCCCTCCACACTCCCACAAACCTCGTTGACACCACCACCCAATATTATAATACCACAACATCCCCCCACCTCAGCATCTCCCCCCTACACCATACACAAAACTCCGCCCTACCATACAACCACGACATTACCTCTACCTTTGCTACACATTCTTCCTCCCTAAACTGAACACACACATTTCACACGTAAAAGTAGCAGCAAATTGAGCATTAAATCATGTCTACAACTGCCTGTAGTATTATATCTACAGAAGATAAGCTCACTGAAAATGGTGAGGAGATTTCTAGGTCAGTTTCACCTTTGCTAAAAAAAATAATAAGCCCGACTAAATAATACGACCTGAAATCTCGCAATAAGATAATAAGGAGTATCAAACGCACGTCCTACCACCATCTTATTCCTTTTTCTAACAAATTAGATAGACGTAGAAGTAGTATCTGATGCAAACCTACGCTCAATGCCACCTTTAACAGAAGTTGATCCATTGCCAACATTCTGTCCTGCCATCGGATTACCCGCTACTATCTGCAATCAATCCATAATTAATGAATATGAAAAAGTTCTCAAATATGGGAATAATAAAAGAGAACAAAATGTTACCCGAGATTACCTTTGTGCAGGTGTTTGTTAGAATGGGATAAAGTGTTCCTAGAAAAAAGAGTTTGTTAGAGTAGATGTTTGTTAGAGCGTGCGGCAATCGGTGTAAACATTTTATCCCGCTCAAACCTATAGCTCACGGTTTATAGAACGCTCTGATTGCGGTATTCTCAAACCTCACACTATGAACCCTCCTAATGCCACATAATTTCAAACCCCGCACTATGAACCCTCCTAATGCCACATGATCAGACTGCCTACCAATTTTTCTTTGAGAAATTTTACGCCTTCGCATAAATCAATTGCTTGGTGGTAACCATGAGTTAGAAGAACAACTATTTCCTTCAAGATGTATAGCTCGTTTTATCACACTTTGGTTCTAGAATTTAAAATTGTGAACGCTTACTCATAAACAACCACCTGCATCAAACCGTTCCATAACACAATAATTAAATCTCCTCTAACTTGATAAACACTTATGCATCCCCTCAAAAGAATACAACTGGCCTTCAATTTGAGCATGGCTTGATCTCATAGGACCGATATATAAAGCATTGGTTTTGGATATATCTAAACACATTTAACAACGACAAATCTACTGCTGAAACACAAAAGCTAATGAATAAGATTAATGTATCACACAAATTACAACTAAAGGAAATGAAAGCCGTAAATAAATAGTTTGGCGCCTAAAACAAATTTCAGCCACCCTAGCACCCCATATCAGCGAAAACGGTTAAACCTAAACTCCTTAGCATCCTGATACTTTTCAGGATTTATTGAATATTGCAAAACACCCAATTATACACAAATCCAAAACAAAAACTAAATCAGAAAATTTCACAAAATCACAGACCCCATCATAGTTTTTCAGCCCTTCACGTCATACCTGATAAGCAATTAATAAGACCTTATTCGCTTAAGCCAATAAGCCAATGGTAATAAGGTCTAAAAAGTGAGGTTTTAAACAAACTAATTATTTATTATTTAAAGCATTCACTAAACTACTGTGTTGGGAATTAAACTCATTATCCTTAGTACTGCCAAGCCAAAGACTTTGTACTGCTTGAGATACAACTGCCAGTACTAACTAGTTAGTACTGCTAGAAGAAAGTTAGTACTGCCAGTACTAACTTAACACTGCTGAAGGACTTAAGACTGCTGCATGAAGACTGCTAAAGGGATAAAGACGTGTGAAGTGATATGTATTCAAAGTATATTCTATTTAGTTAGAAAGATACGTATAAGTTTAACAATATAGAAGATTTGTAGTTATCTTGTAAAGGACTCCTTAGTGTATAAAAGGAGATCTTAGGTTATGGTTTTAAATACACAATAGTCATAGACATTTTTGATACATAGCTTCAAGGTTGTAAACCCTAGTACTACACAAAGTACTCGTATTATTCATAATAATATTGGAGCGTTTCAGTTATACATTGTTCATACATTGCTTATTCAGTTCACTGTTACATTCATATTCTTCTAAGTATTAAAGAGTAGATTCCGCATACTCTTTAGTATTAACAAAGTTTCTACCATAGTTGTCTTGAATCTATTTAATACAACTAACCCTTTTACAAGGTAAGCAAGATCTTAAGTTGGGATCAACAAGTGGTATCAGAGCTTGTGTTATGAAACTTTGATCTAGAAGAAACTAACAAGAAGAAATCTTTACTCACAAGGAAGAGATGGATCTAGAAACTGCCCAAATCATTACTACTGCAAAGTTGCCCACTCTCAAACAGGGTGAATATGATATGTGGAGGCTGAGGATTGTGCAATACTTTCAAGTACAAGATTATGCTCTATGGAATGTCATAGAGAATGAAAACTCATTCAAACCTGCAGCCAAAACAACAACAAATGCTGATGGTACATCAACTACACTAATACCAGGTCTTGTAACTACTGAAGAAAAGGTTCAAAAGAAGAATGACATGAAGGTAAGAAATATGTTACTGATGGCACTTCCAAATGAACACCTAATGACCTTTATTTAGTACAAAGATGCTAAGACTTTGTTTGCTGCTATACAAACAAGATTTAATGGTAATGAAGCCACAAAGAAGACTCAAAAGACTCTCCTGAAGTAAATGTATGAGAACTTTAGTGCTCCAATCACAGAGTTTCTTGACTCTATTTTTAACAGGCTTTAGAAGATTGTAAGTCAGCTGGCTATCTTGGGTAAAAATATTTCACAAGAAGATCTCAATTTGAAATTTTTAAGAAGTCTGCCTTCTGAATGAAATACTCATGTTGTGGTCTGGAGAAATAAACATGATCTAGACATAATAAACTTTAATGATCTCTACAACAATTTCAAGATTGTTGAACAAGAGGTTAAAGGAACTGCAAGCTCAAGCTCAAGCTCAAGTTATCAGAATATGGCTTTTGTATCATCCCTTAGCAGTACTAATGAAGTTAATACTGCTTATGGAGTTAGTACTGCTAACTTAAGCGATGACACTGTTTATGCATTTTTAGCCAGTCAACCAAACGGGTCTCAACTTGTATATGAGGACCTTGAACAAATCCATGAAGATGACATAGAAGAAATGGATTTGAAGTGGCAGTTAGCATTGTTGAGCATGAGGACAATAAGGTTTTTCCAAAAAACTGGTAGAAAGATCACTATCAATGGGAGTGATACAGTTGGATATGACAAGTCCAAGGTGGAGTGTTTCAACTGCCACAAGATGGGACACTTTGCAAGGGAATGCAGAGGACCTAGAAACCAAGATAAAGGAACAGAAATCAAGACAGCTCTAGAAGGACTATAAATGTGGAAGAAATTGCTTCCAAAGCCATGTTGGCTATTGATGGAGCTGGTTTTGACTGGAGCTATATGACAGATGCTGAAGTCCCTACAAACATGGCTCTTATGGCTTTTTCAGACTCTAAGGTACTTAATAACAAAACTTGTTCAAAAACCTGTCTAAAAAGCTTCGAAACTCTTAAAACTTAACTTGGTGATTTAAGAATAGAGTTTAACAAATCTGAGTTCAATTTAGCAAATTATAAAAGAGGGTTAGCATTTGTAGAAGAGCAACTTGTCTTTTACAAAAAGAATGAGGTTATTTTTTTTGAGCAACTTGTTGTTATAAAAAGAGACATCTCATATAAAGACTCAGATTAGTGTGCTTAAAAGTGAATTAGAAAAGCTTAAGCAAGAAAAAGAAAGCAATCAACTTAAAATTGAAAATTTTGATAATGCTTCTATGAGTCTAGATATATTAATAGGGAGTCAGATACCTGATAAAAGTAGAAAGGGTCTAAGGTTTGTAAGCTATAATGCTGTTTCACCTCCTCCTACAGGGTTATTTTCACCCCCAAACCTTGATTTGTCCTACTCTGGTCTAGAGGAGTTCCAACAGCCTGAGTTTGAAGGCTATGGACCTAAGCCTAGTAAAAGTGTTAGTGAAGATACTTCTAATGAGGTTAAGGAATCTCCTAATGCCCTATTGGTTAAGGAGTTGGTGTCAGATGATAAGTTAGAGAAGAAAACTGTTTTTACTACTGTTGCTAAGATAGAATTTGTTAGAGCTAAACAACAAGAAAAACCAGTTAGGAAACCAGTCAAGTATGCTGAAATGTACAGGTCACAAAGTCCTAGTGGAAATCAAAGAAACTAGAATAATCAGAAGTCCCAACAGCTAGGAAGTAACTCTGTGATGTACAATAAAGCTTGTTTTATCTGTGGAAGTTTTGACCATGTGCAGGCTAACTGCAATTACCATCAAAGGGAAAGGGTAGTATCTAAGAATAATTGTGAATTACAATTATTCTACTAAAAAGGCTCACCCTAGTGCTTACAGAAACATGGCTCCAAGAGCAGTTTTAATGAAAACTAGCCTAAGACCACTTAATATTGCTAGGCCTGTTAATACTGCTCATCCCAAAACTACAGTTCATAGTGCTAGACCAATGTCACGTTTTTTTAAATCAGCACAATCAACTGTAAAGAGGCCCTATCAAATAAAAACAACATTAACTAACAAAAATTTTAGCCAAAAAGTTAATACTGCCAGGGGAAGTTTTTATACTGCTAGGCCAAAAGCAGTTAATACTGCTAGTCCAAATTCAGCAGTAATTAATGCTATTAGGGAAAATCAGGTTAATGATGTTAAGGCCTCAGCATGTTGGGTTTGGAGACCTACCAAACTTAATAGTGCATCAATTACTTTGAAGAAACATAATTATGTTGATGCACGAGGCAGATCCAAGTCAGTGATGGCTTGGGTCCCCAAAGGAAACTAATTTCCTTATTTTTATGTGCAGGGTCATCCACAAAAAGAAGATCAAGGCTATGTTGACAGTGGATGCTCAAGGCACATGACAGGGAACATGTCCTATCTCTCAGACTTCAAGGAATTTGATGGAGGATATGTTACCTTTGGGGGAGGAGCCAAAGG
This sequence comes from Tanacetum coccineum, assembly GCA_026074375.1. NCBI lineage: Eukaryota > Viridiplantae > Streptophyta > Magnoliopsida > Asterales > Asteraceae > Tanacetum > Tanacetum coccineum. The sequence goes on from BQNB010002108.1 coordinate 63,019, forward strand.
AGGGAAAATTACTGGTAAAGGAACTCTTAAAACTGGTAAGCTTGATTTTGAGGATGTGTACTTTGTCAAGGAGTTACCGTTTTAACCTTTTTAGTGACCTCACCAATGATTGAGACCAAAAGAACACTATATCTTTTAACTGACACTGACTGCAATGTTTTATCTGACATCCTTAACTTAAGTTAGCTTGATGAAATTCATGTTTTAACAGGTAAAGTTTCTAGAAATGAACAACATAGTAACAGTGTTAATATAAAAATTGTTCCTAAAGAGAGTTATCACCCACTGTGATGTATGTCAAACGGCCACAATTAATGATTCAATTAATGGCATAGAAGGCTTGGTCATTTGTAAAACTTTAAAACTATAAATAAACTTGTTAAGACAATCATGTAAGCGGTTTTTGCCTCAAAATGGTTATGAAAGAAACACCACACTTGTGTTGCTTATGCCTTAAGTTAAAGCAACCAAAGCCCTCTTGAGAGTCTAAGATTCAGAACTCTATACTACTCACCTATTTATTCATGTTGGCATATGGTGACTTGTTTTGGCAAACGTTATGTGAGGCAACATAGTGATAAGAAATATTGTGCTAGTTTCACTTGAATGATTATAGCAGAGTTTACTTTGGTTAGTCTTTATAGCATCTAGGAGTATACTAGTGGCATTCATAAGAGCTTTATACCTGAATAGAAAAATCTAGTGATAAGAAGTAAAGGATAATCAGATGTGTCCAATGAACATAAGAGGTACAAAAAAGAGTTATGAGTGAGAATAGGTGAAAAAAAGGCATTAAGAAGGAATTTAGTGTTAGCCAGTAGAACTCCTCAGCAAAAATGTTGTTCTGAGATGATAAATATGGGCACTAATTGAGGCTGCTAGAACTTATTTAGCATACTCTCAAGTTACCTACTACATTTTCAGGCTCTCAGCAGGAAAATACTGCAAAGTGCTAAGTTCAGCATAAAGGAATTTAGTAGTTTAATCCTTAAACATAACAAGACCCCACCTTATTAACTATTTAAGGTAAAACTTTAGAGGTAGAACACCTGCTCTAAGCTTCATGAGACCATTTGGGTGTCATGTTACCATTCTTAATACCTTAGATTATTTGGGCAAGTTTGATGGAAAGTCAGATGAAGGATTCTTTGTTAGATACTCATTAAATAGTAAGGCTTTTAGGGTATACAACATTAGAACTAGGAAAGTAGAAGAAAACTTGCATATTAGGTTCTTGAAGGATAAGCCTATTATTGCAGGTGATGGACCAAAGTGGCTGTTTGATATTGATGTTCTAACAAAATCAATGAATTATGTGCCAGTTGTTGCAGGTACAAACTTTAATGATCTTGTAGGTACAGAAGAAAGTATTGGCACAGGTCATTCTAGCAAGGAGACATGATCTAGCCAAGACTACATTTTGATGCCACTGTGGAAAGATGGTTCACTGTTTGATTCTTCTTCAAAGAATGCTAACAATGATGAACCACAACGTTCTAGTGATGCTGAAAAGAAGGATGATGAATGTGTAAATAAAGAAAGTAGAATTGATGATCAAGAAAGACCTGGAAATAATACTCAAGATGTTAATACTGCTGGGCCAAGTATTAATACTGCCAGTACAAATGTTAATACTGGTAGTCTAAACATTAATACTGTTAGTCCAACAGTTACTACTGCTCCACTTGAAGCTACACATGCTGATTTCTTTGGTGATGAAACAGAATTAGATATGAGCAACATTACTACCACATATCCAGTTTCTTCTACTCCAAATACAAGAATCCATAAAGATCATTCACTTGATCATGTGATTGGTGATATACAGTCTGGTGTACTAACAAGGAGAATGACAAAGACTTCAAATGAACAAGGGTTTATTAGTACTGTTTATGAAGGGAAAACTCATGAAGACCTTCATACTTGTCTATTTGCTTGTTTTCTATCACAAGTAGAACCCAAGAAGGTGATTCAAGCTTTGACAGATCCAAGCTGGATAGAAGCAATGCAGGATGAGCTTCTACAGTTTAAATTACAGAAAGTTTGGACTTTGGTTGATTTACCATATGGAAAGAGGGCCATTGAAACAAAATGGGTCTACAGGAACAAGAAAAATGAGAGATGTATTGTGATTAGAAACAAGGCAAGGCTGGTTGCACAGGGTTACACTCAAGAGAATGAATAGATTATGATGAGGTTTTTGCTCCAGTTGCTAGGATTGAAGCAATTAGGCTGTTCTTAGCCTATGCCTCATTCAAAGACTTTGTAGTATACCAGATGGATGTGAATAGTGCATTTCTGTATGGCAAAATTGAAGAAGAAGTTTATGTCTGTCAACCTCCAGGGTTTGAAGATCTAGAGTTCCCTGACAGAGTTTATAAGGTAGAAAAGGCATTATATGGTCTACATGAAGCTCCTAGAGCTTGGTATGAGACTCTATTTACCTATTTATTGGACAATGGATTTCAGAGAGGACAGATAGCTAAGACTTTGTTCATTAAAAGAGTCAAAGGTGATATTTTACTAGTTCAAGTATATGTAGATGATATCATTATTGGGTCTACAAGGAATAAGATGTGTACTGAGTTTGAAAAGATGATACATAAGAAGTTCTAGATGAGTTCTATGGGAGAGCTCACATTCTTCTTAGGACTACAAGTGACTCAGAAAGATGATGGGATTTTCATTAGTTAGGACAAGTATGTGGATGAAATCTTGAAGAAGTTTGGTTTTTCAACTGTGAAGATAGCAAGTACACCTATGGAAACTTCAAAGCCATTGCTCAAGGATGCAGAAGCTGAAGATGTTGATGCTCACATATATCGATCAATGATTGGATCATTGATGTACCTAATAGCTTCAAGGCCTGATATAATGTTTGTTGTATGTGCTTATGCAAGATTTCAAGTCACACCTAAAGTTTCACATCTTCATGTTGTGAAAAGAATCTTTAGATACTTGAAAGGTCAACCTAAATTGGGCCTTTGGTATCCTAAGGACTCACCATTTGACTTGAAAGCTGATACTGACAGTGACTATGCTGGTGCAAGTTTAGACAGGAAATCCACAGCAGGAGGTTGTCAATTTCTTGGAATCAGATTGATTTCATGGCAATGCAAGAAGCAAACTATAGTTGCCAACTCTACTACTGAAGCAGAGTATGTAGCTGCTGCTAGTTGTTGTGGTCAAGTACTCTGGATTCAAAATCAAATGCTGGATTATGGTTACAACTTCATGAATACCAAGATTTTCATTAACAATGAAAGCACCATCTGCATAGTTAAGAATCCAATGTTTCACTCAAAGACTAAGCACATTGAGATTAGACATCACTTTATCAGAGATTCAAATGAGAAGAAGCTTATTCAGATGATCAAAATTCACACAGATCAAAATGTTGCAGATTTGCTCACAAAGGCATTTGATGTTGGCAGATTTCAATATCTGATTGCAAGTATTGGAATGCTCAACCTCTGAAGTATTGATTGAGGGGAGGATAATTGTGTTACTATGAAGCTGATTATACACAAAGTATGTTTGTAATAAAATGGAAAAGCTGCATAACAACAAGCAGAAGTGGGTGAAGGGTCAGGAAATCCCACTGAACCCCAACACACATCCACAACTGCTTCACTACCTAATCTTGAACCAATAACTGTTCTATCATTATCTTAACCCAAAAAGACTCAAAAACCTAGGAAAGCCAAAAGGACCACTAAGATATCTCAGTCTAGTGGACCTATTCCCCTTATAGCAAATGAGACTGTCATTAAGGAGTGGGAAGACAAAATGGAAAGGCTGCCACTACTACTTCTAGCTTAGAAGCAGAGCAGGATAGTGGTAACATAAATAGGACCCAATCCATGGCAACACTTAATGAGTCTTTTCCTCAGGGAACTGATTCAGGTAGTGGTCCCAGGTGCCAAGATACCACATTGGGGGGTGCAGAAGCTCAAATTAGGTTTGAGACTGCATCTAAACAGTCTAATGATCCACCTCTCTCAAGAGTTAACACACTTGGAAGTGGGAAGGACAACATGAAACTAAATGAATTGATGGATCTTTGTACAAAACTGCCTGAAAAGGTTCTTGATTTAGGATAACAAAAACAGACAGAGTGATTCAGTGAGAAAAAGAATTGAGAGAAAAAGTGAGAATAAAAACAGAAAGAGAGCTTGTGAGAATCAAAATTGATGATGAAAATGCTTTTTGGAATTACTTTGAGGTTAAAACTGGTACCTCAAAAGTTAATACTATTAGGCATTACTTAGTATTGCTAGGCATTATTTAGTACTGTTAGTCTAAAACTTAGTATTGCTAGGCATTACTTAGTACTGTTAGGCTAAATTTAGTACTGCTATACTACCGTTAGTACTGTTTGGGGCATAACAGATTTTTGGCAATTAAATATAGCCGTTGAGATATTTTTGCTAAATATTTCGCTTATAGGTGTCCTTAATTTGGATAATTCTTGATCTTTCTTTCCCTCATAAGATTTCTTCAAGATAAAGAATCAATTTTATTCAGTCGATCCAATCAAAACCTTAAGTTCTCTCTATATAATCTCAATTGACTTTGCCAAACACACATACTCTCATAAACGAACCTAACCCAGACCTTAATCAATCTTTTCTCAATTAACAATGGCGAATTTGGAGTTCTGTGACACACACAACATGGTTGCTTACTTAAAGAAAACAGAGGGAAGTGAAGGATTTCACCAGATAGTGGATTTTCTCAATTCTAGTCATATAAGGTATGCTCTTACAGAAAATCCCACTATCTATGTTTCACTCATCTAGCAGTTTTGGAACACTGCTGCTGCCAGAACACTAGATAATAGAGAGATGAAAATAACTGCTACAATAGATGGGGAAGTTAAGATTGTTTCTGAGGCATCTATTAGGAGGCATCTCAAGTTAGAAGATTCTGATGGTATTAGTAATTTGCCTACTACTGAAATTTTTGAGCAACTTGCTCTTATGAGGTATGTGTCCAATTCTAACAAATTAACCTTTTAAAAAGAACACTTTCCCCCTCAATAGAGGTTTTTGATCCATACCATCCTTCATTGTTTAAGCTCTAAAAAAATGCTTGGGAACAATTTTGTAGCAATATAACAACTGTTATCATTTGCTTGGCCACAAACAGAACTTTTAATTTCTCTAAGATGATTTTTGATGGAATGGTGAAAAACTTGGAAAGTAAACACAAATTTTTGATGTATCCAAGATTCATTCAAGTCTTTTTAAACAAGCACAAGAGACTGCTTCTACCTCACAACAGAACTTATATTGCTCCTACCCTTACACAAAAACTTTTTAGCAATGTGAGGAGGGCTTCTAAGGGTTATACTAGGGTGGACATTCCATTGTTTCCAACAATGCTTGTTTAGGGCCCAGTTGTTCAGGGTAAAGGATCAACAGTCCCAGTTGAGTCCCATCACACACCCACCAGTGCTCCACCAACCTCACCACCACCAAGTTCATCACCCTCTAGGAGAACTACCAGATAGGAATCTGTGGTTCCTCATCCCAGATCTCCTACTCAGACTAATGTAGCAGATGAGGCTGCTTCCACAGGTGTGGATGTCAGACATGGAGGGGCTACCACTACTGTTACTAGCTTAGATGCAGGACAGGGCAGTGGTAACATTAATAAGACCCCTACCATGCCCCATGATTCACCTCTCCCAAGAGTTCACACACTTAGAAGTGATGAGGGCATAATGCAACACAATGAATTGATGGATTTGGTTACAAAATTATCAGACAGAGTTGTAGCTTTGGAGACAGACTTGCAGCAGACAAAGAAAGTCTATGGTACTGCTTTTACAAAGCTTATCAAAAAGGTAAAGAAATTGGAGAAAACTGTTAAGACTAGACAAGCTAGAAGGAAGGCCAGAATTGTTGTATCTAGTGATGAAGAAGATTTGGAGGATCCTTCCAAACAGGGGAGGAAGATAGCTAAAATTGACCAAGATCTTGATATTTCTTTGGTACAACATGATGCAGAGGTTCAGGGGAGGCATGAGCATGATATGGAGTCTGATTTTGAGTTCATTGCTGTTAAAGAAGTTTATACTGTTGAAAAAAAGTTAGTACTGCTAAGCCAGTTTCCACTGCTGGTGCTAATTCAGCCAAAGACAAGGGTAAAGCTATAATGGAGGAAGCTGAGACTATTCAGACCAAGACAAAGTTGTAGCTAGAACAAGAAAGACTTGGTTATAAAGAAGCTCTGAGATTACAGGCTAAAATTGATGAAGAAGAAAGGCAGAGGATTGCCAGAGTACAAGAAGCAGCAAGCTCTTTAAATATTGAAGAATGGGATGACATTCAAGCTAGAGTTGAAGCTGATGAAGAGTTTGTACAGAAATTACAATCAGATGAAAGAGAGATGTACTATGAATCTGAAAAAGCAAGATTGCTTGCAAAGCTTATCAATGAGAGAAAGAGATACTTTGCTGCACAAAGAGCTGAAGAAAGGAGAAACAAGCCACTCACACAAGTTTAACAGAGGACTTACATGTCTCAATATATCAAGAACATGAGAAGTCATACACTGAAGCAGTTGAAGAGTTATTCTTTTGATGAAATCAAGAATTTGTTTGAAACTACAATAAGGAGAGTACACACATTTGTTCCAATGGAAAGTGAAAGTGAAATAGTAATTCTTGAGTTGGCAGCTGGAAGTTCTAAAAAAGACGCAGAAGAAGAACTTGTTCAAGAAAGTTCAAAGAGACTAAAGACTGGAGAAAGCTCAGTACCAGCTGAAGAACCAAAGGATAAAGAAGAAGAACTGTCACAAGAAAGGATACATCAAATAATGATAATAGTTCCAGAGCAAGGAATGAATGTTGAAGCTTTACAGACCATGTATCCTATAATTGATTAGGAGATTTACACTGAAGGAGCTAGGAAGTAGTAGAAGATCATCAGAGTTGGTAATCATACTGAGGTATATCAATTCTTTAATGATATGTGATAAGTGCTTAATTACACATATCTTTTACCTCTAAAAACAAGCTTAAATGACCAAAAACAGACAAAAACTGCCAAATATATGTTTGTTTTGCATTTGTATTGTGCAGGAAGTGGATATCATCAAAAAGGCAGAAAACCAAGCCAAAATGACAAAACTGAGCATGGAATGGAAAAGACTGTGCAAAATCAAGGCCAAAGTCCAAAAATGTCAAAGTCAGAGTCAATACTGAAGAATCAGCAGTCAAAACGGAGCCGGAACTGAAGAATACTATTGAATGCAATCTTAACCCATCTGATGGGCCGGGAAAGCCCAATAGTATATCTATGAAGACTGTGAAGACCAAATGGGCCCTCAATCATTTACAACAGCCCATTTGTGTGCAATTGACAAAGACTGTGAAGACTTTGAAGGCCCAATCCTAGCCCAGTTACAGCCAATCTCAGCCATTGTACACACAAAACCCACTTCATAACCTTATTGGGCTTGAAAAAGCCCAATAACCAACCCTGTACTTTATTGGGCCTTAAAAAGCCCAATAACATAAACCTAAACCCAGTGGGCCCAATACAAACCCAAGACCAACAAAAAGCCCAAAATCCTTTTTTACAAAACTTTAGGGACTAAAGTTGTCATTTTTAAAAGTTTTTTATAAAAGAAAAAAGGTAAAATAAAGGGAAGGACTAAAACTGCCAAATGGCATTTCCCTTTTTAGTTATAAAACAGCAGGGACCATTTTTGCAATTTCCCCTAACTTTCCTTTTATTCACGTTTTTTGTTAAAGCACCACAAGGACCAAAACCTTCCACTGCTTTCAACTACTTATAACTAAAATCGGCTTAAAACAAAATGACAAGAGAAAGAAAGTGTGAGGGCTTCTGTTTTGCCTCTTCGGGCCAACGTTCCGCTGTTTATAAACCCGTAACAAACCCTGTACCCCAACCCACTTGGCGCCAAAACCCAAACCACCTCTCCCCCACGTTTTCTTGCAATACCACCTCCCTAGTACACTCCACAGCTCACCCATACCCACTTCCCGACGCTTACCCTGTCCCCTAATAGGACAAACCCCTTCCCACTTGATTTCCACACAAACCAAAGTCGACATCCCATGTGGCTTAGAAAAAGTGCGAGACAAATAGAGGCTAGATGCTAGAGGTAATGTACTCTCGACAAAGAAACACAGCCAGAAAACCAAGAATGACTTTGGGACTTGTAGAAAACAAGAAAGAAAAGCAAGCCGAGGAGATCAAACCACTTTTTAAAAATGTTTTTTTTTTTTTTAGGTAAAGAGAGATGGATTAATAAAAAAAAAAAAAAAAAAAAAAAAAAAAAAAGTATTCACAATATTTCTGTTCAAGCATTTTTTAATTGTTATATTTCAGACATGAACAAAGTAATAATGACCAATATTTTACAGTAGTCATAAACGAGGAAAGATAACCGGTGAACTTACTTCATCATATTGTCTTTTCAGTTGGATAAGTTTGATAGTTCATCAAAACAACATTTAAATAAGCTCGTTTGAGACTTAATTGATTCTAATAAGCCTCAATTTTTATTAAAGGTTGTTGTGTTAAGTTTTCATTTTCACAGTTTAACTCATTTTACAATTAAAAAGATCACTTGAGGCATTTGTGTTCATTTTTGAAATCTACAAGGAGTAATAGCTTTTTTAAAGCTTATTGAGCTTGAATGCTTAATTCTGTCTAAAAAAAAAAACAACTGTTTACATGTTCTAGAAATACAAAATGCTCTTAATTTTTGAGCTATGATTCAACAAGGATTTCATAATCTTCCCATTCTGTCAACATTTAGATCTCATAGCTTAATAGAGTACCTGCTTAAATCTAACAAATAATCCTTTAGTTAAGTTCATTTAGCTTAATTAGGTGGATATTATAGAGAGTACTAAAAAGTTTTTAACAGTTTTTAGTTTAAAAATAAGATTTAAGTGAATATTAGTTTAGCTAAGAAAACTAAAAGAGAGTGGATTTTGGTTTAAGCTGTTTTTGACCACTAAAGTCAACATTATCCTGTCTAAAAGTTTCACTTAGTTGTGTTTAGTCATAATATCAAGTTTTAACTAGATGATAGAAGTTAGTTTGTAGGATTACAAGGTTTAGGGCTTAAAAAGAAATAGTTAGCACCAGGCATTTTTTGACAAGTTTGAGAGGATTTTGTAGTTTAGAAGTTTAATAGTATTTTAGGTATAAAATTTTAGTTAGAGTAAAACTAAGGCATATAGCTAGCGAAAAGTTAAAGAATCCTTACATTAGTATAAAGCCTGCACTTCACATTTTTTAACCAAGTAGAATCAGCCACAAACAGCACTTATACTCATTAAGTTCTTTTGATGCTTATTCATAATTTAAAAAACCACTATATAGCTACTTGTAATAAATTATTTATTTTATTTGAATTATAGAAATAATTAATTTTTAAATGTGTTATATAAAAAAAAATATTTAAATTCTATATATTTATTTATTTTAATGACTTTGTTTTAATTATATATTGAAATTATACTTTTAACTTATAATACCATATTGTAATACGATTATTATTTCAATTATGTAATAACTCCCATACGCACATAAAAATACAACACTGCGGAGAGGGTGCGCCACAAAGCCTTTTTTCAAAACAGCATGAGCATAAAATTAGTTAGCCTCACGAAAATTAGGGGCACATTACAAATACTTGCCAATATAGCTTAATATAGTACCCACTTTTAAGATACATATTCAATCTTTAGAGATTAGCTCTAGTGATCTTAGCAAAAGTAGTTGCACACAGCTTGGATTTTCATCTGAATCTTCTTAGCTTAAAAACTTCTTAGTTCTTGTTGGTATTGCTAAAAAGTTTTTTATCTAGGTTTGCTTAAACAATCTTAAAGAATTACTTAATTATCAAAATTTCAAGCTTTATAAGGTTTTAGTATTAAACTTTTTTTATATGCTTATTATGGAAAAGCCTTATTTCAGTTTCAAGTCAAAACTAGCACCTTTTACAGATCAGATTTTATCTTTCTTTCCTAATTCCTTTAATACCTAAGCTAATGTTTGTTTTAAGTATACTACTATTGGGCACCATCTCAAAAAGCTGACAATAAGCTGCTTTTGATTTTCAGTTTCATTAAGTATTAAGCTCATAATAAGCTCAAATCCAAAAAGCTTGTCAAAAGCCTACTTTCTGTAACAGGAAACCATCAGCTTATTTTCTAGCTTATTCTTTGGATAAAAGTGATAAGTGTCTTTATTAAAGTTACTAGGAATAAGCTGTTCTATAACTTTGTAGTTTTAAGTTTTTGCTAATTCTCAAAATTTAATAAGCCAAAAATAAGCACAAGCGCAGGGTCTGTTTTGTTCTTTTCTCAAACTTCAAGGGTGCCCGTTTTCTCTATAGTGTTAATTTGCACAAGTTACCCCGCCTACCCTTGTCTTTCACTTTACCAAGTTTGCACCCTGTCTTTTCTATTTTCTTTTAATTTTCCTTTTTATTATTAAAAGTATTATTAGTAATTAGGTTAGATTTTTAATAAATCAAATTAGTTGAAAAATAAAAAGTAGAAATTAGGGCTTTTATTTTTTATAACTTTCTGCACCTTTGTAGTTTCTAAAAATCATAGATTTTCCATAATTTTTCAGTTAAATTTGTAATTTTCTAGTAATTAAAAAATAGAATTAGCCACTTTCCTTGTTTCATTAGAAAACATCATAAAAAAAATAGAAAATATTGAGAAAATTAAAAAATTCTTTTTGCATTAATTTTCATTTTTAAATCTAAGTATTTTTTAAAAATAAAAGAAAAATTTAGTGGTTAATTTTAGAAAAAAAAAAAGTTTATTTTTTTGTTAATTAATTGAATGAAATCTTAGAAAATTTATAAAAAAATCCAAAAGGATTAATAAAAAAAATATATTTCTTTTTTACAAAATATTCTTTTGGGTCAATTAGTGTCTAGGAAAATATAAAATTTAAGTATATTGCTTTATTTTTCTTAAATATCAGTTTTTAGAAACCCGTTTTACCAGGGTACGTTTTTACCGATTCTTTTCGGGGGTTAGCATTCAAACGACCTCCGTTTTTAGTTCTAGTTTTCTTTATTTTTCAAGTTAAGTTAATAGAATTTAATTTTGATTTTATAATTTAATCTAGCAATTTATTTTTCTTAATTTTTAAGGAAGAGTATTTAGGGTTCCCGATACCTTATTCTGTTCCCCGTATTTAATTTAGATTTAATTTTAGGACTTCCCTATAACTAATTTTGTTCCCCGTAGTATTAAGAATCCACCATTTCCTATACTTGTTTCCCGGTAGATTAAATTAAATTTTATTTAATTAACTTTAGTTTTTCCCATCATTCCAATTTCTCATCATACCTAGATAAAATTTCAATTGCACCAATTCAGTTGGGACATACGACCCGGGGAATATCCTTCGGAATCTGTTGGTTTTAAAAATCATTGATTTGCCTAGTAGTAATAATATATACGTGAATACAATTTAACTATTTGGCGAACCAATTTTCGGGCGTCCGCTGCCGGGGAGGCAAAGTTGCTAGCGATTTCTATACAACTTTGATCTGAACTTGTCTTAAATTGTATAATATACCAAAATTAAAAAACAAAAAAAAAACCCAAAAAATATTTTTCTTTTTCTTTTTATTAGTACATATAATGATAAAAAAAAAAAAAAAAAAAAAAAGAAAAACAATAAAAAAAAAAAAAAAAATCAAAAAATATAAAAAAATTGTCCCATAAAATAATAAAACTTCACCTAATAGGAAAATACAAAATAGTAATAAGGTTCTCCGGGACTGAGGTATTATCATAAATAAGTTCCAGGTGAACTAATGAGTCGCCAACTCGAACAAAAAGATTAAAACTTGCCTCTGTGGATCACTTAGAATATACGGACTCACCTCACTTCTGATTAACAAACAATAAATGGGTTTAAGGAGGTTGATCCTAGGAACTACGACCGCGAAAGGGAGAAATAAGCTTCGCGCCATTCCTACTTTCCTCCGGCTCACCTGTGCTTTTTTCATTCTGAAAGGAGCAACCGTGAAGTAGATTGATTAATCAGGGGTTTAATTTGTCTATCTGATTTTGTCCATTGTGAAATATGTTGTTAGAATAAATTCGAAAAAACCAAAAATAATCTTCTTTGATTCTTCAATATCAGTTAATTCCTTTCCTTATCCCTCTATCTATTTTTAATTCTTATGACATCATACGATTGTCGCCTTAAAGCGATTAAAGCATGTTCGGCTTGTGGAAATATGCGAGCCCACCAACACATCAGCCTTTGTTTGTTCAAAAGAGAAACGACAAAAACAAGATTGCTTGTTCCAATGCCCGAATCGTCTCAACAACACATTAAGATTGAAAGAATTTGTTTCGATTGTGGAGACCTGTTGATGGATCTTAAAATTGTCTTGAATGTGACCATACACAAAAGGATATTGGAGAAACTTTTCAAAAGTTTCGAAATACTTCCAAGTCATTCCAATGACAAAGGAGCACCAACGTTGTTAATGCCCTCGAGAGCCCATTCGTTGTCAACAATACCCCAGTGTCAATGCTCACAAAAATCCCACTAAACGACCAAAAGTGTTGTTGCAGTGTGGTGAATCGTTAGATGGTCATCTTTGTCACGTGCACCTTTAAATAATCATAGTGGGAAAGGTGCTCATATTGGTTATAATTGTCCACCGAAAAAATCTCTGATTGGATATCTCAAAATCCGGAGCCAACCAAAAAAACAAACCATTAATGAGATCCCACAAGCTCGAAAAGTGTGCAAATACCAAAATTTGTATGGGTCCCAATGCCGAAAAATGTGTTTAAATGAATATGACGGAGTTTGTTTTTTATTGTAAGATTCGGAGTGAAACACCATAATGATTTAACTACCATACTCATCTAATAACACTCCGATTATTACAAAGACCATTCTCCACAACCCCCGACTCGATTCTTATGAGAATTTTGAAAAACAATCTTTTATTATGGTTACGATTGTTCACCCCAAGTTCCGCTTTATCCATCGGAACTGGTGTTGTACAATCAAGACCTTTAATAAATTTTCGTCACAAAATTTCTCAAAGTTTTCAACAACAATATCTTTGTTGTGACTAATTGTGAGGTCCTCATGAGTGACTTTCAGTGTCAACCGATGAATGAAGACTATTATCATGAGCAAAGAATCCTTGTATTATTCTAATTCCTTTCGTGTTTTGGACCAACTTCAAACCTCCCGCAATTTCCGTTCAAACATCAACCTCGACTCAACCAATGAAGCATGTGAAGAAGCTTTTGCAAGCCCAAGAGGACCTAATTGAAAATCGTATTGAAAGCTTTCTCAAAAAGTTTAATCGATCTCTTTGGGAAAACGCCTAAGGATTCTAATGCATGCTGGGACAACTTCATTGAAGTTAAGACGACGCTCAACCCGAGGAAGTGCAAGAATTGCTTAGCACAACATTTTCAAGATTAAAAAATCAACGTGACGAGCTATCTGAGTACATCAATACTCCGCCTTGGGAATCGCCCTCTCGTCTACTGTGTGCTGAATGAAACGAGGGACTAAAACCTTATGCAATCCCACCCGTTATTTATCACCGAGGAGCCCATGAAACTCTCTAATTATGGAGGATGACAAGCTTGACACAATCCGGTAACGGAATCGGACGAATTCAAAAGACTAGTGTTGAAATCCTAGTCCCCAGATCCCAAGTGAGTCCAAAGGTGGTTTGCCCCAAAGTGTGTGATGTGGCCTTTTTTCAAGACAATTTTCCGCCTTTTTGACATTCAAAAGAATCAATCTGAGGATTTCGTCTGATTCTAAACGGTTGATACTACTTGACGGATGAAGATTCCTTCTCTAAGTAACGATGTCGAGTATGTTGAGGGTGCACACCTCCCAATTCTGCGTCCCGTTAGGCTTCGAAGGTGATGGAGATTGATATTCCAAAAGTTAAGGAAGGAATTGAGGATGACATTCTTTTAATCAAGAGACGATACCCTTCGTGAAACAAGTTGAATTCCATCGTCTTGTTGCTAAAATTGGTGACGATAGCATTAAAAGATAATCCCGTTCCAATCTGCCTGTTGTTGTGAACCAAGTCCTACCTCCACTATTTCCTAACCTTTTCTACTCTACTTTAGAGGAGACTAACAGAGACACGCTTGATAATTCTTGGACCCCGAGATCGAAAACATACTGCTTTAATTATGGAAGAGCCTAGTAGTGTCTAAGTACCCACTACAGCCTTCCAGAATTATCTCTCTTCCAGATTATAAAAAGTATCTAACATGATAACGATCATTTAAAGATAAGATAGTGGCAGTACCAACTACTCATGTTTGATTTTTTCTCAATAAGATATCCGGTTTAATCTTTAGATCTTTCGAATGATCAGTTTCCTCCTGCCGATAGGAGTGATTTTTATCATGAGGAGTTCGCCGCTGGGGACTGGCGGCTCAAGATCATGATCCAACGCAGAGTATGATCGTTTCTGCTTTAAAAAAGATTGAAGCCCGAGCTGGGCAATCTTACAATGGATGTGTGGAAAAATTTTCCAAAGAAAGCGAACCAAGAGTTCATGATGCTTAATTGTTTATGCCCACCCTGTGTAGTTAGGATTTCATACTTCTAGTGAAATCCATTTTCGCTTATGTTTTATGATCTTTCTTCCCGCTACCCCATTTCTTTTCATTCCCGTTATTCCGCCTTATCTTCTCTCCTGTGGGGATGAAGACAACAAATATTTGAATCCCAAGCATTTCAAAAGTATCATTTTCTCTAGGCCGGGAGTGTATCTCATCGGAGTGGAAACTTATCATGAAATTCAAATAACTTATCGTAGTCCACTTGAATGAAAGTCCATTATAATTTTGAATTTCCACCACTTGTTTCCCCTCAAGGATACCATAAAGTCCTAGTGATGGGATACAAGCATCGCGACCCTAGACAAGCGCTTCGTGGGAGGCACCACCATGCATATCATAGTTTATCGAGTAGTATTAGTAAGTAGTATGTTAAATAGTGTTGTATTGTTGTGTAAGATAACTTGTCTTTTTCTGGGTTCCCATTACCCGTGTTTCCATGTTTGTTGTTGTTATTTACTGTCCAGGATTGCCCGGATTGTGAAGACCTCATCGATTTTTTGTCCAAAATTCATAGGCAAGAGTTATTCACATCCTCATCTTTTTCATTTGGAATCCGATATCCTATCTTTATCGACTAACGTTTTATATCTTTTTGGACACACCTCATAAATGGCCATAGATTAATGTAGTACCATCTTTCAAACACATCGAGGACTATGTTTTAGTTTTCTAGTTTGGGTGGGGTATCTTCTTTCGATTTGATTGATGCCTTGCAGCATTGTTACCTACAACGTAAACCCGTTTTTACCAACCAAAAATACCAAAAAAATGAAAAAAAATAAAAATTTTTTTTTTCAAAAATATAATAAGTGTTTGTCACAGTTTTTGCTTTTCTTTGGGTAAATAAGAATATTGGTTTGACTTGGATCGGTGCTGTGGTTGTGCCCTAGCTAGGTTCCTTTAGCCAAGCTATCCGAGGATTCTATTAGCTTTGAATTTTTTTAATAATTTGAAGAACGGAAATGATAGAGTTTAAATAATACAAAGTTTTATGTGCTACAGCAAGATTCTTCTAAAAACTAATACAAGTAACTTGTGGTTTTGCTCTCCACCGTAAATTTCAAATCCACCTAATCATACCGTACTCGAATTTTAATTCACCTAAGTCAATCGATGTTTTCAAAAAGAAGCATCAAATTTGTAACTTGAGTTTTCAAAGCGAGATTTTATATTGAATTTAAAAAGATAAAATGCAGAGATGCATGAATCAAATGTGAATGCAAAAAATGCCATGAATATTGAAAATTTGCCAATAAAGCAACAGGTTGATATTATGAGCACAGTAAAGATGTGTCGGATACCCACTCCGCTAGCAACTGAGGTGGGGATTCAAACTAAACGGCTTTGTTCTAGGGATTGGTGTGTCCGTGATATCTCGACTTAGAAGAAAGGTCCCCCCTAGGTGAGGTTCAAACTAAGACACCCCAATTCCTTAGGCCACATTGGAATAAGGTGTTGATGGTGATTTCACCACTACGCAAGCAACGGGGTGGTTTTCAAAAACGGTAAAAGAACACCGGTCGTTGGTTTTTGATATCCTACTCCATTAACCATGAGGTAGGGGTTCAAACAAAGCAACGCATTCCCTAAGCTTTAGTAGGAACGGATATTATTATGATGTTAAAAATGTTGCAAAATCAGTTTTCTAAATCTCGAAATCAAGGTTACGAAGTCTTAATAAGTTGTTGCTTTGAGTCAATGATCATTTGAATTAAACGACTATGAAAAATAAGTTGACCTATGGGTTAAATAAAAATGAGTACACACATTCAATCGTTATATCCATGTTGGGAGTTGGAAAATTCACGGGAAGTCATGAAGTATGAGGGCTTATCATATAAACTATATCGACAATGATCTTGTTAAATGCTTAGCTTGGAACTTGTGTGAAAAATCGAGACGATGAATTTATTCCGTCAGGGATAACATCCCGTAGATTCACTCAACGGGGCGATTTCTCATTCTATGATCCCATTGTTGATAAATAAAGAAAGTCAAACTTGATAAAAAATTCAGAAAATCCAAAAATATTAGTTGTAGTTAGTGTAGGGAATTCAAAAAAAAAGAAAACGGGGCTGTACGTGTTTACCTTCATAACATTGTGTGTAGGACACACATACGCTTATTTGGGGGATTTGATAATGCTTAATTTACACATATCTTTTACCTCTAGAAAAACAAACTTAATGACCAAAACAAGACAAAAACCTAGCCAAATATATGTTTGTCTTTCCAGTTTAGATATTGTGCAGGAAGTGGATTATCAAGCAAAAAGGCAGAAAACCAGCGGCCAAAATTGACAAAACTGTGCGACATGAATTAAAAAGACTGTGCGAGAATCAAGTCCACAGTCCAAAAAATGTCAAAGTCAGAGTCAATACTGAAGAATCAGCAGTCAAAACCGGAGCCGTAACAGAAGAATAAAACTATTTGAATGCATATCTGTAAAAACCCCACCCCCTCCCTACACGAAAACAACGGTAAGACTCCCAGTCTAGATTAGGCCCGGGAAAGCCCAATAGTATATTTATGAAGACTGTGAAGACCAAATGGGCCCTCAATCAATTACAACAGCCCATTTGTGTGCAATTGACAAAGACTGTGAAGACTTTGAAGGCCCAATCCTAGCCCAGTTACAGCCAATCTCAGCCATTGTACACACAAAACCCACTTCATAACCTTATTGGGCTTGAAAAAGCCCAATAACCAACCCTGTACTTTATTGGGCCTTAAAAAGCCCAATAACATAAACCTAAACCCAGTGGGCCCAATACAAACCCAAGACCAACAAAAAGCCCAAAATCCTTTTTTACAAAACTTTAGGGACTAAAGTTGTCATTTTTAAAAGTTTTTTATAAAAGAAAAAAAGGTAAAATAAAGGGAAGGACTAAAACTGCCAAATGGCATTTCCCTTTTTAGTTATAAAACAGCAGGGACCATTTTTGCAATTTCCCCTAACTTTCTTTTTTCTCTTTTGTTATAAAACCACAAGGACCAAAACCGTCACTTTCCAAACTAACTTATAACTAAAATCGGCTTAAAACAAAATGACAAGAGAAAGAAAGTGTGAGGGCTCTTTTTGCCTCTTCCCCAAAGTTCCCTTTTAAACCCTGTAACAACCCTGTACCCCAACCCACTTGGCGCCAAAACCCAAACCACCTCTCCCCCACGTTTTCTTGCAATACCACCTCCCTAGTACACTCCACAGCTCACCCATACCCACTTCCCACCTTACCCTGCCCCTATAACCCCTTCCCACTTGGATTTCACACAACCCAATGTCGACATCCATGGCTGAGATGAAGTCAAGACAAATAGAGGGCTAGGATTGCTTGGAGGTATTGTACTCTCACAAGAAACACAGCCAAAGAACCAAGAATGACTTTGGGACTTGTATAAAAAGAAGAAAAGCAAGCCGAAGATCACACCACTTTTAAATGTTTTTTTTAGTGTAATTTAAAATTCAGTATTTCTTTCAAGCATTTTAATGTAATTCAACTAAGTTTACATGTTACTTCATCATTTGTTTTCAGTTTGAAGTTGAATTCATCAAACAAAATTTAAATAAGCTCGTTTGAGCTTATTGATTCTAATAAGCTCAATTTTAGTAAAAGGTTGTTGTTTAAGTTTTCATTTCATCAGTTTAACTCATTTACAATTTAAAATGATCACTTGAGGCATTTGTGTTCATTTGTTTTAGTAAAGTGCTACACGGAGTAGATAAGTCTTTATTAAAAGGCTTATTGAGCTTGAAGTGCTTTAAATTCTGTCCTAAAAAAACTGTTTACATGTTCTAAAATGACAATTGCATCTAATTTTTGAGTAGCTATATCAACAATTTTCATAATCGTTCATATCTGTCAACAGTTTAGTCCTAAAATAGCTTAAAGAGAAACGGCTTAATTCCTACAAATAAGCTTTTAGCGTTTAAAAGTTCATTTAGCTTAAATTAGTTGGATATAGTGAGAGTAGCCTAAAAAGTATTCAAACGAGTTTTAGTTATAAAAACAAAATTTAAGTACAATAATTGAGTTTAAGCTGAGAAAAACTTAAGAGAGTGTTATGGTTTAAGCTTTTTTTGACCACTAAAGTTCAACATTATCCTGTCTAAAAGTTATCACTAAGTTTGTGTTTTTAGTCATAATATAAGTTTTAACTAGATGAAAAAGTTAGTTTGTAGGATTACAAGGTTATAGGTTCTTAAAAAGAAATATTGTAGACAACCAGTGCAATTTTTGACAGGAGTTTAGAGAAGGTTTTGTAGTTAGTAAGTTTATAGTATTTTAGTATAAAATTTAGTTAGAGTAAACTAGAGCATATAGCTAGATAGGTTAAAGATAATCCTTAACAATATTTAAGCCTGCACTTCACTTATTTACCAGTGAGAGTCATCAACAAACAGCCACTTACTCAGGTAAGTGTTGCGTTTGATGCTTAAACATTTTTAAACCACTATTTAGCTCTTCGAATTAAGTAGGGTTGTAGAATAAGTTTTTATCACATAATAAAACTGACCATTAGCTTAATATATTTCATCTTTTAAAATACATTTTCACAGCTTTAGAATAGCTCTATGATCTGCAAAAAGTAGTGTCAGCAACAGACTTGGATTATCATCTTAACTTCTTAAACTCTATTTCTAGTTGTATTCTAAAAAGTTTTTATCTAGTTTTGCTTAAGCAATCTTAGGAATAGCTTATTTTCAAAATTTTCAGCTTTAAGGTTTCAGTATTGAAACTTTTTAGCTTTATTTGAAAAGCTTATTTCAGTATCAAGTCAAAACTAGCACTTTCTCAGTTCATTTTTCTTTCTAATCCTGTTAATACCTAGCTAATGTTTGTTTAGATACTACTAGTATACATCTTAAGCATCAATAAGCTTCTTTTGGTTTTCAATTTCATTAAATTAAGCGTCAGATGAATAACTCAAATCCAAAAAGCTTGTCAAAATCCTACTTTCGTGAGACAGGAAACCATCACATTATTTTTCTAGCTTATTCTTATGGATAAAAGTGAAAGGTGTCTTTAATAAAGTTTACTAGGAGATAAGGGCTGTTTCGTATAACTTTGTAGTTTTTAAGTTTTTGCTAATTCACAAAATTTAATAACCAAAAGATAAGCACAAGCGCAGGGTCTGTTTTGATTCTTATTCTCAATACTTCAAGGGTGCCCGTTTTCTCAAAATTGTTAATTTTGCCCCAAAAAACAAGTTTAACCCGCCTACGCCTATGTCTTTCACTTTACCAAGTTTGGCACCCTGTCCTTTTCTATTTGCTTTTAAAATTCCTTTTATTATTAAAAAGTATTATTAGTAATTAGGTTAGATTTTAAATAAATCAAATTAGTTGAAAAATCAAAAGTAGAAATTAGGGTCTTTTGATTTTTATAACTTTCTGCAACCTTTGTAGTTTTCTAAAAAAAAATCAATTATTCCCTATATTATTATCAGTTAAATTTTGTAATTTCTAGGAATTAAAATAGAATTTATGCCAATTTCTTTTCTTAGAAAAATCAAAAAAAATAAAAAGAAATAGTTTGAAAAAAAAAAAACTCCTTTTGCAGTAATTTTCATTTATTAAATCTAGAGTATTTTTTTAAAAAATAAAGAAGAAAAATATTTTTAGTGTTAATTTTAGAAAAAGTTTTATTTTTGTTAATTAATTAAATCTAGAAAAATTTATAAAAAAAATCCAAAAATTAATAAAAAATATAATTCTTTTTTACAAGAATTTTCTTTTGGTGGGTGGTCATTTTAGTGACTAGGAAAAATATAAAAATTAAGTAAAGGCATTATTTTTTTCTTAAATTTCAGTTTTTAGACCCGTTTTACCGGGTACTTTTACCGTTTCCTTTTTTCGTTTAGACATTTCAACGACCTCACGTTTTAGTTCTATTTATTCTTTATTTTTCAAGGTAAAGTTTAATTAAGAATTTAATTTTGATTTTTAATTTAATTCTAGCATTTATTTTTCTTAATTTTTTAGGTATTTAGGGTTCCCTATACCTTAATCTTTCCCTCGTATTTAATTTTAGATTATAATTTTAGACTTCCCTAATAAACTAATTTTGTTTCCCGTAGTATTTAAAGATCCCCCCATTCCTATAACTTTTTCCCGTAAGATTAAATTAAATTTTATTTAATGTAAGCTTTAGTTTTTTCCGATCATTCAATATTCCCTCATCAAACCAGATAAAATTTCAATTGCAGCCTCGTTGGGACATGACTACCCGGTGAATTTAAAATCCCCACGTTCCGGAACTTTTTATCATTGATTTGCCTAGATAGTATAAATACGTTATAGACAATTTGGCGAACCAATCTGCCAACAAAAAGCATTTGAACAGAGAAGACTTAGTGAATGCTGTGGAGTTTAGTAAGAAGAGAAGTCACTAATCAACGTATAACCAACAAAAAGACAAAAAAGAGAATTATGGGTTATGTTGAAAAGATTGTTTGAACCAGATACAGATGATGAATTATGGAAGCTTCAAAAACATATTCATGATGTAACATAGAGACTGCATGATAAATGTGGAGTGCATCATGTATCTACAAAGGATGGAGTAGATATATACATGTTGGTTGAAAGGGAATATCCTTTGTCAAGAGGTGTTCTTACACAGATGTTAGTTGCAAAGCTTTTGGTGGAACAAGATATTTGAGATGAATAGAGAGCATTATAGGAAGATCTTCATGCAGGTTAAAAGGCCCAGAAGATTAAAGTGTTTGGAAGAATCCTCTTAGAAAACAAGGTTTTAATTCAAGAGAACTTGAATGATTTTGGAGGTAAGATCACAAGATTAGGGAAGGATTGTGGGAAATAAAATTCATATCCTTAGTACTGGCCAATCCAAAGACCTTTGTACTCGCTTGAGAATACAACAGCTAGTACTAACTAGTTATACTGTTTGAAGCTAGAAGAAAGTTAGTACTGCCAGTACTAACTTAACACTGCTGAAGGACTTAAGACTGCTGCATGAAGACTGCTAAAGGGATAAAGACATGTGAAGTGATATGTATTCAGAGTATATTCTATTTAGTTAGAAAGATACGTATAAGTTTAACAATATAGAAGATTTGTAGTTATCTTGTAAAGGACTCCTTAGTGTATAAAAGGAGATCCTAGGTTATGGTTTTAAATACACAATAGTCATAGACATTTTTGATACATAGCTTCAAGGTTGTAAACCCTAGTACTACACAGAGTACTCGTATTATTCATAATAATATTGGAGCTTTTCAGTTATACATTGTTCATACATTGCTTATTCAATTCACTGTTACATTCATATTCTTCTAAGTATTAAAGAGTAGATTCCGCATACTCTTTAGTATTAACAAAGTTTCTACCATAGTTGTCTTGAATCTATTCAATACAACTAACCCTTTTACAAGGTAAGCAAGATCTTAAGTTGGGATCAACATACTGCCTATGTCAAATCCAACAAATTCACACACTTGCACTATTATTCATCTTAACCACCAATTTTATTCCACTTTGTGACCTCAAACTCATTTCATCATAAACCCGACATAAAAAATATAATGCCCATAACACATAACATAAAGCTGTAAACAACGTGTTACCTTCGTTTCACCTAGAAGCTGCAACAAAGGCAGAAACGTTGTCTTAGAATTGTCATCCAACACGGTTAATCCACGAACAATATCAATAGCTACCTTCTTTATCTAAAACCAGCAAATGAAAACATAAATCAACCCAATTTTAAAAACAAAAATCAAAACCCAAAAAACATGTCATAGAACATTTGGTGTGAACAAATCATAGAACATTATAAGCTCATAAGCAGGGAAAATAAAACTGAAAAAAATATGTTTAAATAAATAAGAACTTAAAGAGCCTTACCACAATTCAATCTCTCTTAGACCCACAACCCTTATTTCCCATTGTGTCTCCAGCATCAAACACATTCTAACTCATCCATTTTCATCTTTCTTGATACAAAACAAAACCTATAATTAAATGTAAAATTGAAACCTTCAAAAGAAAAAGAAAATTGCATTCAAAAGAAAAAGAAAAATGCAATCAAAAACCCCAAATCTACAAAAACTAAAAAAATCACTAGTAATCTATTCTAGAATACAATTAATCGAAATCACTTACATGCAATCTAATTGTGTTGGCAAGAAACCGATCACCCACCACAAACCACCTATGTATCTCCGTCGCTCTCTCTCTAAAACCAGACCTCACCCACCCTCTCTATCTCTCTAAAACTAAAAATATACCCACCTTAAAAAATGTGAAGGGCAGTGTATATTATTGAGAGAGAGAGAAGAAACTGATTTGGTTTATGTGTGTTTTTCTAGATCGGTGGAAGAAGGTTGTAGGTGGTGTATGAAAAAAAGGACAGGTCGGCTGGGTCGGGTCGGGCGTCGAGTTGGGCCAGCGGTGCCTTTTGTGGTATAAACAAAAAAAGACGGTTGGGTCGGGTCGGGCGTCGAGTTGGGTCAGCACTACCTTTTAGTATAAAAAATGTCGGGTCGGGTGACATGTTGGACCAGCGCTTCGGGGCAGCGTTCCTGCTAATTGTATATATTTATAATTTATTGATTAATTAATTAATTAATTAGTTAATGACAACTTTTCCCCGATGACATGTCGTCGGGGAATTTTTTTGTCAAACTAGGAGTTTATTTGACTGAAAATCATGTGGGGCCCACGTGGACATCGAGGAAAGTCGTCGAGGTTCACTGTACCAACGCGGCTTCCCCAACGTCGAATGGCCGACGTCATGTCGTCGGGGATAACTTCCCCCCAACTCCATGTCACCGGTAAAACCTTCGTTTTGTCGTCGGGGAAAGCAGCAAATGTTATAGTGTTTTGGCCGAAATCTGCATAATTTTCTTTCAAAGAAAAGGAATAACGATGGCGGTTGGGTTTGGCGGGGTGGCCAAGAGTGTTAGAGTATTTATTAGTAGTAGATTTGGATTAATATTTGTATCATATTAGAATTACGATTAGTATTTATAAGATGTAATATATTGATTATAGCCTAGAGTGTTAGATGAATGAATAATGTGAAAATACATATGACATAATATTTATAGCCTAACGAGGTTTTAAACCCGCGCTTTGCGGCGGTGTGTTAGTCAACGAAAGTTTTATGTGCATCGAAAATGTAAAGCGATTGAGAACAGCAACTTTAAATCATCCGGAAACCTTTTCATTAATCATGGTCAGAGTGATTGTATTCCTTAAAAACTTTAAAACATATGTTTCAATTACTTTTTAAGTGGGTAGATGAAGTCTAATTACTTTGGTTAAGTATGTAATCTGCTTATTGACTACACCTATCCCCATTGACTTCTTGACAACACCCAGCCCCATTGACTTTCTTCTTTTCTGGAATGCTAATCACCTCAGCTCATGTACATGGATCATCAGAGGTTTAACCAGGATCGTCAGCAGTCTCATGTTTTTCTGCCTATGAATTACGCCATTCACCTTGTTCTTTTTGTCTTTTATGCACATTTTTAATAATCTCAATTGAAGATGGCATGTTTCCGGTTCAACGTCCTGCACAAATGACAATGGTTATTACTTTAAACAACATCACATATGAATATCTATGCTACAGCAAAGTGCAACTTGCTGTGGCGGTCTATTTCAATTCATCATTTTGTAAATCAGCAGCAACTCTTACTTCATGTTCCTATGAGCAGGTGAGGACTATCGTACCAAAGAAACATTAAGAAATTTAAATTTATAGTTTAGGGTTATCTGTTGATTACTTTGTTGGCTTTGTGTTTAGTGCTCTTCGCATGATCACGGTTACCAACTTTTTATATTTGGTAGTGGTGGAGATATGTTTATGTTTTGAGGTTGCAACTCGGGTAAGTAGTTATGGGCACTTTTTCAATGTATTTATTGTATTTGTTATATGTTGATTTTTGGATATTACTTTAGTTATAGTTTTAGTAAGCCTTTAGTCTTTAGGTATGTTGTTGTTTTACCAGTATTTTGTGATTGTTCGTGATTAATGTGGTGGAATTTGAAAAAAAAAATGATATGTTGTATAATGAGATTTTGAAAGTTTAAGTTGGATGACATGTGTTAAATAGAACAGAAAATAAGACTCAAAGAAAAATAACAATATTCTGTTAAGATTCGGCAAAATCTTTGGTAATAATATATTTATAATATTTAAAGTGAAACTTTTGACAAGTATATTGGTTTAGTATTACAAGTTATGAGTTTTTTACACATAATTTTTTTTTAAATGAATTTTATCAACTCTATAAAAAATAGTTTGGAACTATGGAAAGGGAATGTTGAAGGTGGATGGGGAATAGTGAGTTTAGTTCGGCTAAATGAAAAATAGCAAATTTGAGTTTTTATAGATTCAATGAGATCTTTACGATGAAGATGTGTGTATAATGTGCTGAAAAATGATATGACCTGAAGATACAACCCCACACAAAGGTAAACGCAAACAACAAAATTAGTATAGTAGCCCTAATTGTGAGCCTAAAAACATAAATGATGATTACATTTAATTTGATAGGATAGAAATTAAGTTCCTAAAAATATATTCTGTATACTAATATAGCCACATAAAATCAAACAAAAAAGTTCACAATTTGTACTCAAACCAACAATATAAAAGTAAAAACCTCAATCACCAAATACCCAAAAAACAACAAATGAAATAGTTGGCATAAAAAATTAATGTGTCGAAGAGTTATAATTTTTTTTTGTCGCAATTTTGACCTGACAAATCTACGCGTTTTTTATGTCTTTAATAAGTTAAGTACTTAATAACGTTTATCCGGTTTGCAAAATGAACGATTTTTCCCTAAATAAATATTTATCTTTGTTACACGTCGCAAAGCAATAGCAATCGATTCACTACTTACCCACAAAACACACCAAAAATATATCCACTCATTACATTCAACATCAAATGTAAAACACATAGGTTTTGCCCGAAAGTAATTCTACAACAAAGTATTCACATAAATAACTCCGACTATCAACACGTGGCCGCGAGAAACTCTGCACACCAAATATATATCCACTCTTTATGTAAAGAAAGAATTGGATCATTATTTACGCATGACCCGTGCAAGTACTGGTAATACACTAGTTATACTTCTTGGTAAGTTATGTAATCTCTTATAGACTACGACCTAGCCCCCATTGCACTTCTTGACAACACCCATCCCCATTGACTTTCTTCTTTTCTGAACGCTAATCACCTCAGCTCATGTAACATGGTCAAATGGATCATCAGAGGTTTAACCGGGATCGTCAGCGGTCTCAAGTTTTTTCTGCCTATGAATTAACGGCCATTCACCTTGTTCTTTTTGTCTTTATTCACATTTTTTAATAATCCTCATTGAAGATGCCAGTTTCCGTTCAACGTCCCTGTCACAAATATTGAGTAAATGCATAAGGACCAAATGACATAGTTCAATAAAAGTAAGGGAGCAAGTGTAAAAGTTTGTACTTTGAATAGGCCAGATAAAGTTTGATTACCACCTCCTAAATTAGTTATTATGAACCTTAATTGTTATTGTAATTATAAATTATCCAACCATATCTAATAGACAAGAAAATTACCTCGGCACGTCACCAGGGAGCTCGGAACTGACTTAGAAAACAAATGTATCGGCGTCACCATGTCAAATATGGCAGATTAACCAGACTTCAAGGCTGTCATTATCTCATCCACTGTTGCAACCGGCTAGTCTGCCCCTCGGTTACACAGCCGTCTTAGTCCAGATATGTGGTGTTATTGGACTTCAAATAACATGCCCTGAACTACCCCGACCGTGATGACTCCTACTTGTCAATACAACCGAAATAGTCTGTCCAATATAAATTAACCGTAATCAGAAAGGTTTGTCAAAGAATTAATTAACACAGGTCGATTCTTTGGTTACCGCTCGGTGTGAGGATGGATAAGGTTTTTGTGATTTGTCATCTGGGTCACTCACTTTGTAATGCCTCATAGCTCTTCAAACTTCGTAAACCTCCCGAATTTAAGTCTTGTTTCCTCTGCTTGATGAAATGTGCTATTGCTGAGTTTCTTTGTCTCCGTGCACCCAAAGTTATCGAAATGTGATATCTTTTTTTTCTGTTTTCAATTCAGTTCTGATGAAACAACCATCTTCTTGCTGCAATGCCATGTTGTTCCTGTATGACGTAACCCAGTGTATATAAAGCTACTATTAGAGTAGATTTTTTCTTACTTATCACTTCTACAACGAATTTATGGAGTTTAGAATACATTACCTATCTGTCCATGGAGCATGCAACAAAGACATTGTTGGGATATGTTTTTTACATTCAAGCTTTCCGTTTTCGGAATAACCCTTTGCTTCCGCTTGACCTTTTTGGTATTGTTAAAGTACGAATCAGGACATTGTCGTGATACCAACTTTTGTCAGAGACATTGTTGAAAGTTACCAAAATCAGGGAGCGTTGGCAATTCACCCTATTGGCGTTTTACCGAAAATCATCCATATTTCCTGCATTTTTGAACCTTCGACTCATTAAAGCTTCAGGAACATGAGAACACTATTTAGTTTTCTACTGGGGGGAGGTTAGGGGGGAAAGAGTCTTTTTGGGATCTTCAAAAGGAGGGAATATTTCCAATCATTTCATATTAAGCCAGCAGAGAGTAGATTTAAAAATAGTAAAAAACAAGTATCTAAGTGGGTGGTAAATATATAAAATTATTTTCAAATGTCCCAGTTAACTCTAAAAACACGGGGTTTTCACATTTTAGCTCGTTATAACCAGTTATACCCATGAACATAGAAAATTTAAGTACGCAAGGATCAACAGGAATACATAATGCACATAAAAAAAGAATCCATAAGAATGTAAGTGTAGAGTATTAAGATTTCTCTACCCAAGTGGAATATTCTACTGGACATGATAACACAGAAGCACATAACGAATTGAAATGCAATTAGCAGCTCGTCTAAGAGTAAAAGAGGTAAGATACACCATATGGTTGCCAAATTTAAGGTAAAAGATGAACGGCCATAATTTTACAAACAAAAACAGAATGGTGTAAAAATCAACCCAATTTGAACGAATTCTAAATGATATTTTTATATATCTTTTTGTCTATGAATGGGCCAACTAGAAATGATGAACAACAAACATAATTAAAATAATGACTGCCAAGGTATTTAAATCCCCATTTATTGAATAGAAAAATTTAACAACTCAAGTAATGATGACTAAGTATTTTAAAAAACCACCAGGATCAACCCACTTTTTTGTTGAACCATTTTTGATAACTCAAATTATCATTGCAAACTAAAATTTTTACGAAATACAAAACATAAAGGCCATCCAACATAAACATATCTTACCTTGGTAGAAAAGGCTAAGCTAAACCTCAAGTTCCAGTTGGTTTTCTAGATCATGCCTACATATGTTCCACACCAGAAGATGATCCACCATTGACTTCATCAATTTTCAAACATAGCCACTCTCAAATGTGAAATCCAATAGTTATGGATAGAAATCTTAACCGTAATCGAGAATTGAAATATTGAGATTCGTGGGACATACCAGGAAGCCAGCATAGAAAACAGACGACTCCGCACTCACTTGCTCTTTTAGAGCATGATACAAAAGGCTGATCTGACACACAATATCTTTAAGTTCAATCGCAGGATTGGAATTTTGTTATTTCCCTAATATCTGTTGGTCAAGTACACGAAAGGCAATATAAACTTATACAGCTCTATCTTTAACTTGATAAAGCACAGATAATTTATATATAGGTTTGATACACATACCATTTACTGCTGATTATGATTATTTGGACGACCAGGGAAACATAATCTTAGAAATGACGACCGAGACAACAATCTCTTTAAAGTTCAGACGCCAGGATTGGTATTTGTGTTCCTCTGATAAACTGGTTGGTCATGTACACAAGAGCGATATAAGAACTTTTACTGCAGCTTCTTTAACATGCTAAATCATAGATAATTAAAATATTTTGTTGGAGACACACACATTTACTGCTGAGATGATCTTTCGACACTAGAAACTTACACTTAGAATAACGCAGAGCCTCCTGAGCCTGCAAAACTGCCTACTATCCTTGCACCTAACCGAAGCAAAAGCACTTGACCAATGGTCACACGTGCACGCACACCTTGTGGTTTACCAAAAGCAACCTCATCAAACCCTGTCTGGAGACTATAAGGCGCCAGCACACAAAAGCATCTTGTGTGCACGTATCAACATTGAAAAGGATGATACCCTGAACCTCAAGTGAAAAGCATCCTTCTCCCGAAACTTCCTACGTGGAAAGAGATCAAGAATAGCAGGTCAGACATGTCTTCTTACTTATTCTACCACCCAAATCTCCTTCTCCGAATGACCAAATGCACACAAAAGGGGAACTCATCAACTACTTTCTTCTTCATACCAACGGCATAAATCCTAATATTGGGATCGGGCACACCACGGCAGTAACGGGACTTTGGGTAAGGCTTGTTCTTAATCTGTCTGTAACACCTAGCAGGTCCTGAAGCACGGAAACAAATACTACATCACAATCTGCCTTACATAAAGTTGCAAATAATAATTCGTTTGATCATATTAGCTAAAAAGTTTCATAACATTAAAGCTTATAATACCTACCATGCGCAACAGATCAACAACAAACGTATATAACAACATAATTACAGTAGTGTTTTCTTGATAAATAACCTCTAACAAACGTTCCTTCAATTGTTTTGGATCCTTATCTGCCTCAGGTTACGTTAGAGCCATATCTTGTCTCTGCTGCAACAGACTCGTTGCAACAACTTTAATATCAATCTCCTTTTTCCATGCCTCGTCTGTTTTACTCACCTTCTTGACACCATTCGGCCACCTACTTTGAACTATTCTTACAGCTATCGAATCATCCGAAACATACCTAATAGGAATAATCTTAAATCATGGTGAGGGAAAATCATTAGGAATATTGGTTTGGGTCGACTTTTATATAGACATTATCCTTAACCAATCAACATATGGGTCATACGTATTTACTAATTTTAACTCAAATATGAGCTAAAATGTGTCGAAGCGTTTTGTACTTCATGACAAAATGTTACCATATCTATAAGAATTCATAAGTACCAAGGTGTAGTAATAATTAGGTGATATTCGGTAACATATCATGTTCTTTCATATGTGTTATGGGTATTCGAATGACAACAGGAATTCAACTTAGTAAGTAGGGTATTAGAATGCTTCCATTGCAATTCCACATAAGTTGCATTGGCTGATCAATAGCCGCATAAGCATCACATACAGATAACAGATATGGGTATTAGAATGACAACAGGAATTCAACTTCGCATTATATCTAGTAGTATACTGAGGGTCAACGGGTTTAGTCTGCAACTCTATATACAAAAAAGTATATTGAACTAATTTTCATGTATTGTATGCTTAGATGCTATAATTGTATATCAATAAAATACTACTCGTAATATACTGTAGAAATGAGTTTGATTGATGTACCTTCATTTAAGCGTACCAAGCGGCTCGGTTTCTTTTTCTGGGTGTAACTGTGTCACTACTACGTATAGTTTAAGAAAATAGCGAAACAATTTTTGAATTTAGAGACTAAGAAATCATGTGGGTGTGCAGCGAGTTAGTAAACCAACCTGTATGAAGTCATATAAGCCAGAACTTATGTCCAGTTCATCGTGAGGAATATTTTCTCAACTGTCGCGCACTTTCGACTGTAGAAAACAGTCCTTGCTACACCTTTTGTTTTGTCTAACTGTTCAGTTTCAGTGAACTTCGGTGCGGCTGGTGTTGCTGTGCGTTGTTCTCCAGCTGGCGTTGATGTGAGTTCTTTTACGCTTTTAGTTGTCGATTCTGTTTTACATGATTGGCTTGTTCATGTTTTGCCGGAGGATAAATATGTTAAAGATATGGAATTGTTTGTACATTTTTTGGAACTTCAATAATATGATGTATTTTGTGACCTGGTGTATTTTTTTCTTGCGTCGATTGCTTCTTTAAGTGGGAGATCGGTTTCGGTGGATTGTAACGATTGTGGTGTTAATGTGCTTGCTTCAACCGCTTCTAATCTTTCCTCCGAGTTAACATTTGTGATAAAGCACCTTTTGATACTTATAATAGCCCTTCAGTCGTTCTCCATACCAGAACCAAGCGTTGCAGTGCTCACATGACCAGGCAATCCCCTAAATCAGTATACAACAACGATATGCCTACAACCAACGGGTAAAAAAAAATCAGAAACCGAGTTTCAAAACTAAGAAGAAATTATAGTGTGGTGCAACAAAAGAAAAAACAGCGTGAAAGAAAATATGTCAGAATGACTTTTTTACCTCCAATTTGAGTTGCTAAATCATGTTCTGTAATATGACTTTTTTCCACGCGGCCGGGCAAATCTAGCCGTTAATTGTGGCGTTTGACTCTCTCTCTTTTTTACATGACGTGTAGACCGTTTTCTCTTTTGACCAATAGAATGAGAAGAAGACTCATCTGTATAAAATAATTTATAAAAAAATAAGGAATACTTAAAAACAATGTAAGATTGGAACAATGTCGGTAAAATAAAATGTAATATTGCAAACTACGAAAGTCAACTTACTGTTATGAGAAACACCTCTGAGACCAACATTTTTGTTTTCCGCAGCAACCCGCAATGAAGAACCAACAGGCTGGTGTTCACGCAGACCACCACAAACATCATATGGTATGACCCTCGCCCCATTACAACATTCACATCAGTTGTTTTTGGAACACGTGCTTCCAATGTCACCTTGAAATAAGAGAATATGTTATCAGATAACTTCCTTGTTTCTACAATTTGGCAACAATCATTTTAAATATATAAGTAGGAGCATAATAGCTTAAAGAGTTATAACTGATTATTTCAGTCGTCATAGTGTTTAGATAGCCGAATGAAAGTTCTATATACTTGTGATTCAGCTATTCCAATAATTAAACCTTAATACTATAGCAGTAGTAACAAAACTGATTGTCTAAATGTGGGATAGTTGTACCTATTTTCATAGTTTTTTTCTCAAACTTGACAGACTTCTATTCTTAACAACTAAATTCTTAAATAACCATTATTCGCCAAACACTCTATCATCTTATTATGAGCTGACACTATTTTCTACAGCTAGTTCTAGTATACCTTTTTATTATCACCAATGAATATCAGATAATCCCTTCCAATATGCAAACCCAAACACCCACCCTTTAATCTTAGATTCCATATGACGTGTAAAATGTCTCCCTGTTAAGTGTTTTTTCCATCATGTTTGCACGCATAACTTATAATTCGGAAATTACAACATCCTTCAAATTATAACTTTACCCACAATCTGATAAAAAAACAACATGAATATCTACTCGAATCGTGAAACACACTTGCTGAATTTTGGCATGTTTCTGCATTTTCTCTACGTTGAGTGTTTTTTCCTTCATTTTTACAATGCCTTGAAATATCCAGTCAGCTTTATATGATTTCTTGAGTCTTATTGGCTAATAGTAACAAATTTTAATCCTAATTCTTAGTTGTATAATCTTAAACGATGAATAACTTACTAAAGTTTTTTACGAAGTTAACTTAAGTTCATGTCGTGTATGTTACATTTTACCGTCTATCACTTCTCTAACATTTGGTCACTAATGTTCATCATACATCCAACACATGATGAATTATGACCAGTTACACATACAGAGTTATAAGCATTCAAACATGAATGAGTCGATTTACAGAACACATAACATTAATGTAAAAAGATTAATTGATTATCTTTGAAATATGTAATTTAATGACCAAAACGTGAGAATCATATTTGCGTGTCTTTAATGCAGGAAAAATTGTATTTCAATTGAACGCGTTAGAGAACATTAAAAATAAGGCGAAAACAAACACATACCAATCAATAATAATAGGTTGAGAACTTTGTTTAGCTTGCTCCAAAATAGTATCCAAATTATAGCATCAGTAATAGGTTCCATTTCCACAAAAGCAAGTCTTCATATGTCCCAAACAGCTTCAGCTTAATTATCTGCGTAATATTAATTGACTAACAAATTATTCCTTATAAAATGCGAAACTCAGAATAAAAAAAGGCCCAAAATGAGTTACCAATTTAATCAGTTTCATCGATTAATTAGGCTGATATCGGCACTGTCTCAGATAACGAACTCCCAATCAACATCTGAAAGAACATCATCTTCTTCTTTAATATATTTTACAGTAGCCTATGTAATCAGCTTCGATCTCCGTCCTACACAGAATATTACGCCCGCTAAACCACCACCCCATACCACTGAACCACACCATTAAACCATAACTAAGCACACACATTTCGGCGTGCATTTTAGCAATACAATTTACCACTCTTCCTATATATTTCTTTCGACAAAAGCGTAAAAAAATAGCAAGTTAGTTGCTTTCTTTTTAGGGATGTTAGATTAAGTGGGGAAAATGCGTTGGAGAATGAAGATGTTTATGGGTTTGTTGTGATGGAGATATGTTTTGGTGGGAAGAAGATTCAGGAAGAAGGATGGGATGGTGGAATGGAGATGGGGGAAATGGGAGAGAGACGCAGCGGAAGAAGAAGGGAGACACGTGTGTTGTCAATAAATAAGACCCAAGAAAACCCGGGTCGGGCGGGTTAAAAGCATTTAAAGGGAGCTCATTAATAAGTGCATTGGAAGTGCAATTCTGCACTTTAATATAAAGTAAAAGCATTTAAAGGGAGCTCATTAATAAGTGCATTGGAAGTGCAATCCTGCACTTTAATATAAAGTATATAATATATAATATATAATATATAATATATAATATATATAATACTTGACCATATACTAATCATAATCTAATAAAAATGCTAATCCAAAACTACTACTAATAAATCCTTTAACATAGAAGAGGCAACTTAACATAGTCATTTAGGTCTGACATGTCAGACAATGAATAAACTTCGTGTGTGTTATATTTTAGTCGTACAATAGCAACGTACTTTCGCTATTGTTTCGTTTTGGTACGTGAACTTTTTTTTGTTTCACTTAATGTAACGAACTTTCAAGTTTTGTGTTAATTGCACCATCAAATTTGTTTTACCGGAACCAGCTATATTTTTGTTCCACTTAACGACCGTTTGCAATGTTAGACTTTTTAGCCAATGAACGTTTGCAACGTTAGTCCTTTATACTAACGATTGTTTATTTTTTTATAATTATTTTTAAAATTTTTACATGTTTTTATATACACATTTTTATACAAGCATTTTTAACACACGTTTTTACACAAACATTTTTATACACACGTTTTTATATACACATTTTTATACACATATTTTTATACACATATTTTTACACACGTTTTTATACACATATTTTTATACATATTTTTATACACGTTTTTATACACACATTTTATACACGTTTTTATACACACATTTTTATACACATTTTTATACACACATTTTATACATATATTTTTTACACGCATTTTTATACACATATTTTTATACATATTTTTATACACGTTTATATACACATATTTTTAAACACATATTTTTATACACACACACACACACACACACACACACACACACATATATATATATATATATATATATATATATATATATATTTATATACACACACACACACACACACACACACACACACACATATATATATATATATATATATATATATATATATATATATATATATACATTTTTATACACATTTTTATACACATATTTTTATACAAGTTTTTATACACATATTTTATACACATTTTTATACACATTTTTGTACACATTTTTACACGTTTTTATGCACACGTTTTTATACACGTGTATAATAGTATGTGTAAAAATATATGTATATAAATATATATAAAAATGTGTGTATAAAAATATGTGTAAAAAAATGTGCATAAAATCGTGTATACAAATGTATATAAAAACGTGTATAAAAAATGTATAAAACATGAGTATAAAAACGTGTGTATAAAAACGTTCACGTACCAAAACGGAACATTAGAAAAAAGTTCACGTACCAAAACGAAACATTAGAGGAAGTATTAAACATGCCACGTAGGCTTTTTTTCGGTTTTATAACTTTTTTCCCGGTTGCCAGTCAAGGTTGGTGCAAATTAACACAAAACTTAAAAGTTCGATATATTAAGTGGAACAAAAAAAAGTTCACGTACTAAAATGGAACATTTGAGAAAGTACGTTGCTATTGTACGGCTAAAACCCTATAATCTATTGCCTAGTTATATGAACCCGTTCAAATTTAGTCGTCATATCTATGTATCTAACTAAGTAACTAACTGTTTGTATGCTAATATTGTCATCTGCCAATTACATACGCACAACAATAGCACGAGATTTATGTAGATTTTTGAACGTATTATAGAAGTTTGATTATCAGAATATGATGTCACAGCAACAAACTTTGTTTTACAATACAATCGAAATTAAAAGCAGAGTTTATAACTAGGTTTGTATCACGCCGTCCTAGACTATTTGAAGGCCCTAGGCGAAAATCAATTATAAGGACTTTAAAACTTAATATTATCTAAAAAGTGTCACTTTTTTATATGATGTAATGCAAATTACCTATCTAAAAGTTCGACGTGTGACCTATTTAAAATATTTCTCATCTAATTTTTTTTCGAGCAAAATATGTGTACATATATATAATTGTTAACAAGATAAATTTTTAAACCCCAAAATTTTTAAGGCCCTGGGTGATCACCACCTCATCCACCGGGTTATTTTTCTTTCAATTTAGTTTTATGGATGGTTTGGATTCAATGCTTGAAAATGGTCCGTGGTTTATTCGTAATAATCCACTTATTCTTAAAAAATGGAATCCGGATGTGAACTTAATGAAAGAAGATGTTGTTAATGTTCTGGTTTGGGTTAAACTCCATGGCATCCCTATAAGTGCATTTACTGAGGATGGTTTGAGTGCCATTGCTACAGATATCGGTACTCTTTTGATGCTTGACTCGTATACGTCTAACATGTGCATTCAATCATGGGGTAGGTCAAGCTATGCTAGAGCATTGATTGAAATTCGGGATGATGTAAAGTTAAAAGATACCATTGTGGTGGCTATGCCAAAACTTATTGGGGAGGGGTTTTATACGTGTACCGTTCGGGTTGAATATGAGTGGAAACCCTCTAGGTGTGCGTGTTGTATGGTATTTGGTCATATCCAAAAGGAATGTCCCAAGAATCCAGGCTTGAGTTTGGCAAAGAACTTGAAAAAACCTAGTCAGGCCTCTAGAGGTGTTCTGGTTGGTTCGAATGTGGGATTCAAACCAGCAAAAAAGTATAGACCTGTTGCTAAAAAGCCTACTGCCAACGCTAGCGGTAATAAGAAGAAAGGTGAGGAGCCTACTAAAGAGGTTAGTAATTCAAACCCGTTTGTTGTGCTTAATTCGGTTGTTAATGATGAGGAGTTTGGTACCAATGGCGGGGCTTCAAATTTGGCTAGTAACGGGGCCATTCTAGTGGAACCTCGTTCCGGAATGTTAAAACTAGTAGTACTAGTACTACTCCTATTGTTGATAAAATTAGAAAATTGGAAAAACTCATTATTGATGGAAAAGTTACTCTTGTGGATAATGATGGTAAACCTCTGAAGAAGGTTGATTATCCGGGTGATCATGATAGTGATGATGAGGTTTATTCAGCAGATAATGATATGGCACGTTCTATGGCTACAAAAAGGGTTGGTTTTGGCACTCAAAAATTGCTGGATCAATGGAGGGATTCTTATGAAAATGGTGACTATGATGAAGACCCATATGATGATGATATGTATGAAGGTCGTAAGAAGAAATAGTTTATTGTTTCTTGTGTAGTCTAGTCACTTTGTGTACCTTCTTAAAAGGAAGTAGTTTTGGCTATGTAACGGGCGGAGATGTGGACTCACCCTCATCCTTTGTACTTAAATGTTTTTTGGAGTAATAAAATTTACCGGAGAAACTCTTTACCCAACAAAATCTTCAAGGACGACTCTCATCTAATAAGTTAACATGTATCACGATTCATGTATATGTGTGTATGTTTCAAGTTTTAAACGAGTTGAAAGAAACAAAAAAGGAGACAAAAGAAACATGCACCATCCCTTTAATAGGAATTCATTTTCTAAACTTGTGGTTTCTAATTACTCATGGTCATAATCAACTGTTTTATTCTTTTGGGAAACACTACCTTAAAGTAAGTTATATAGTGTAAGGGTCTTTTTGGGATGACATAATAAAGTAGTGACGGAATGTGATGAACGTAATAATGAAATAAATAAAGTAATGAAATGACGCATTACGGTCATAATTATGTTTGGTTGTTACGATAGAATGAAATGTAATCGATAATAAAAATATTAAAATAGCCTTTGGTGATATATTTTTTTAGTTTGGTAGATAGTTAATAAAGGTCTTTTATGTAATTATGATTCCATTATAAGATGTAATGAAAAAAAAAATTAAGGACCCCTAATGAATGAAAATTGATGGTTTTTTATGTAATGAGTGATTAGATGTAATGAGTCATTGCATTCCGTAATTATAAACAAACATAATTTTCTCATTTCGTCGTAATGATCTTTTCCATCCCTACTCTCATTACGATGTACCAAACACTATGTAATATCTTGGAACGAAAAACGCAAACAAATTTGAATTTTGTATAAATAATTGTGTGCCTTCCTTTATGTTTCTAGAATTTGTTTATCATCCATCCAAGATCTTAACTCATCACATCGTGAGTAAAAAAACAGCGAAACCATAATGCCCAAGTTGACGAAACCACCATATAGCTAGAAAGAGATGAAGTTTGTGTTAGATTTTAGAGAGAGAGAGATGGGTGAGAATGAATCGGTGGTATGTGTGAGAACTGGGAAGAAGCTTCATGAGAGGGAAGTGATGAGTCATGAACTACGTGGCAAGCTTGAAAGTGTTTTTTATAATAATGAAACCGGGCCGAGTAGTTTAAGACCGGGTCAAACCCGAGAGTCTTGCATTAATACGCCTCGTAAAAACAATCTCACTCTTTAATACTATAAGTATAATATATTAATGTTATGATTTAAAAATATATGTTACACGAGGCTTGGTCACATCTGTGCGCTGCACCGGGCTGGGTCTGTGAGAAAATTTTGATTGTTACACTCTTGTTACAATTCTTATAGTTTCAACTTCATATCAATTGTAATAAAGTCACCGGGCTTGTCTTTTGGAAAAAATTAAAGTTTTACTTATGTAATAGTAAATCTAAAGGTATAATAGTGTTGCTGAGAATAAAGGGGCAATACTGAAAACAAACAATGCTTTCATAAAAGGTTACTGTACATGTGTTACTTGCGTATAAATTCTTAAAGCCTACCAATCATTTCTACTTTTTACAAAATGGGCAACCGAGTGGGGTGTAGGCCAACAACATCTGATAATATGGGTGATTCTACCATCCAAACACCTTTAGGAGCTGCTCATTGTAAAGATGACTGAACTAACATTCCAACACAAACCACTACTTGCAGCAAGTACCCTCTCGAGGGACCCATACGAGCTTCAGCTAATGGTAGTGAAGGGTCATCTGAGATTTACGCAGGCTCCTCAAATAATTACCACATTCCGTTTTTAAATCGAAAAAGGATCTCTGACTTTAACAATTACCATACACATACGAATTGAATTGATGGGTTATGAATGCCATACTTGCTAAATTTGACATACGAAAACTATGATATCCAATTTTTTAATTTTTTGGCCACATAGATATTTAAAAAAAGAACCATTCAGTTTCATAATCAACACAAAATGTAGATATTTACAGATCATATAACTAAGGAATAATGAGTACATCAATGGAACCATTGAGAACAATATCGACTTCTTATCCCGTATCTACTTCATGAACTCCACTCGTCACTAAAACATAGTACCTCAAGGCAAAATATAAATTAACACAATAACAACCGTGGAAATTCATTAGATTATCAAATGGTTAGGGGGCTTGTCAGCCGTGATTTTATGTAAAGTGATAGTCATTAATATTCTCGAGCCTTGTATAGAAAAACGTAGTTTACGGGAATTCATTTAGGCTAATTGGGCCTAGGTATCGGGCTAAAGCCCAAGTAAAAAGCCCTTTAGGCCTAAACGACCCAACTAGGGTTATTATGTCTCTTGTACTATAAATACCCCTTCCTAGATTGTTAGGAAGGGTGTTGCTTCTCATTTTTCTTTCTAGTGGAAGTCACCAATCTTTTTTTTCTCTCATCTTTCTTTCTCTCTCTCTACACGTCTCTCTCTCTAAAACAGCTTCTTATCTTGTGTGTTTTGGTGATGAAATGATATCCTAACATGTGGTATCAAGAGCCAAAGAGTTTTTGGTGATTTAGTTTATGGTTTGTTTTGGTTCGTGTGGTTCGAACACTTCACAAAAAGATTTAATTTTTTTTGTGTGTTTAAAAACCATAAAACTTGCATCTTTCTTCTTCTTATATATTAGTATAAGCTAGTTGTACAAGAAATTCCTAGAAAAACATCAAATTTTTTCGTCTTCTATTAGGTTTTGTGGAGTTCGAATGTTTTTTGTTCAAAATCTTGATTCGGAAATTTTTTGTGTTAAAAACCTTAAAGTTTATGTTTTTATGCTTCTACTAGGCTTAGGAAGGTAAGTTGTACAAGAAAAATTGGGCAAAAACGTCAAAAATTATGTCTTTAAGTGATTTGAAGTTTTTGAAGACGGTTATTTATACGCGTTTTTTAAGACGACGGTTTATACGTTTGAAGACGGCGATTTATACGTTTTCAGAGACGGCGATTTATACATATTGAAATCCGGCGATTTATACGTTTTCAGAGACGGCTATTTATACGTATTGAAATCCGGCGATTTATATGTTTTGGCGATTTATACGATCCAGCGATTTATACAATCCAGCGATTTATACGATCCAGCGATTTATACGATACAACGATTTATACGATCCAGCGATTTATACGATCCAGCGATTTATACGATCCAACTATTTATACGTTCCAGGTATTTATACGCAGTCTTAAAGGGCGCTATTTATACGCAGTCTTAAAGGGGGCGATTTATACACTGAATTTTTCAAAGACTTAAACAAATCTAATTTTCACGATTTCTTCTTGATTTAGTAAAATCCTGCGAAAGAATCATTTATTTCTCGGTTTAATCATAGAATTGTAAAATCTCGTGAATTTGGACTTCTTTCTCATAATCACTAATCACTAAAACGATCCTTGCTTATCATTTCACATCACTTTTGTAATGTCGACTCAACAAGACATTTATGCTGCTGGTTCCAAAAACCGTCCACCTACGCTTAACAAAGACAACTATGTTCCATGGTCTTCTCGTCTTCTTCGCTATGCAAAGAGTAAACCAAATGGAAAGCTAATCTACAACTCCATTATGAATGGTCCATATGTCAGATGATTGATTCTTGAACCAGTGATCCAGACCGTGAAGTTCCTGTTGCTGAAACCTTTCATGAGCAGACTGATGATGAACTTACTGAAAAGGAAGTAAAGCAAATGGAAGCTGATGATCAAGCCATTCAAATTATTCTCATGGGTCTTCCTGAAGACATATATGCTGCTGTTGATAGTTGTGAAACTGCTCAGGAAATCTGGTTACGTGTTCAGCAAATGATGAAAGGTTCTGATATTGGGATTCAAGACAAAAAGGCTAAGTTGTTTAATAAATGGGAAAGGTTTACTTCTACTGATGAGGAATCGATTGAGTCTTACTATCATTGTTTTTCAATGCTAATGAATGATTTTAAAAGAAACAAACACTTTCCAGAAAAGATTGCTAGCAATCTCAAGTTTCTAAACAACTTACAACAAGAATGGAGACGACATGTTACCATTGTTCACCAAACAAAGGATTTACATGAAGTAGATTACACTCAGTTGTATGATTTCTTGAAATACAATTAGGTGGAGGTAAATGAACTGAGGGAAGAACGACTAGCAAGAGCACATGATCCTTTGGCACTTATGGTAAATTCTAACAATCTTTACAACTATCCAGTGTTTCACCAAGATCAACCATCACCGGTTACCTACATGCAACAACTTCAACCCATAACCATCATTCAACACGAGCTACATGCAACAACCAATGCCAAATCCCGAATACATCACAGATCTCACAACTGCAATGAACATGGCACTTGTTCTAATGGCTAAAGCATTCAAACTAAACTACTCAACACCAACCAACAACAACCAGAGAATTTCATCAAGCCCTCGTAATAGGTAGATTGCACAGCCGAGTATAAATTTAGGTCAAGACAGACAGATGCAGATGGTTGGAGGTAATAGGGGGAATCAGTTTAGACAGTATGCTGGGCAGAATGTTGAGAATCAGAATGGGTATAATGCAGTACAGACTGTCGGGAATCAGGTTGTTCAAAATGCAGTTTAGAATCTGGGTATTAAGAATGTTAGAAATCAAAATGGGCTTATTGTTGTTCCGGGGATTG
Source organism: Tanacetum coccineum (assembly GCA_026074375.1). Taxonomy (NCBI): domain Eukaryota; kingdom Viridiplantae; phylum Streptophyta; class Magnoliopsida; order Asterales; family Asteraceae; genus Tanacetum; species Tanacetum coccineum. The sequence goes on from BQNB010002108.1 coordinate 104,226, forward strand.
CTAATCAGAATCTAAATCCGAATGGGAATGGTAATGTTGTAGCAGCACGGGCTGAGGGTAATGCAATTGGGAATAATGGTATTCAGATAAGGTGTTACAACTACAGAGGATTAGGTCATCTTGCTAGGAACTGTACATACATACCAAGAAGAAGGGATGATGCTTATCTTCAGACTCAGTTGTTGATTGCTCAAAAGGAAGAAGCAGGGATCCAAATCCAAGTTAAAGAGTTTGATTTAATGGCTGCTGCAGGAGATCTTGATGAGATTGAGGAAGTCAATGCAAACTGTATTTTAATGGCTAATTTACAGCAAGCATGAACATCGGGTACTCAGATTGACAAAGCTCTCGTCTATGACTCAAACGGATCAGTCGAGGTACACCTTTCTGACAATTGCAACAATAATGATATATTCAATATATTTACTCAAGAGGAGAAGTATACTGAGCTACTCGAGCCCATTCGGGATCCACACCAAGTACAACAGAATGACAGTAATGTTATTTCTGAGGTTCCTAGTGTAGAACAAGGTGGGGAAACAGTAGAACAACATTCTGCAACTATTAAGGAAACACGTGCTTATTTTGAATCATTATATAAAAAATTTGGCAATTAAAGTTGAGAAAGTCAACACGGTTAATCGCAAGTTGAGAGAAACTAATGCTGATTTGACCACTGAGCTTGCTAGATATAAAATTCAAAAAAAGTGTTTTGAAATTAGTCAAGAAAAATATGACAAACTTGAAAGGTATTATCAAAAGTCTGCTTATCAAGAGCAATGTCTTACTAAAAAGATAAATGCACTTCACTTAAGTTCCGCTAAACAAATAACGACTTTGAATGAGGAAATTGCAAATTTAAATAACTAGCTTTTAAAAGAAAAGTCAATTGTTTCCTTTCTTAATGAAGAAAAGAAAAAGTTGAAGTCTGATTTCAAAATACGCGAAGACGAGCTTCTTGATAAACAAATTCAACTTGAGAATAAAATAAAGTAATTAGATAATATTTTGGTAAAAACGGGTCAATCGATTCAAACGATGCACATGCTTTCACCTAAGCCAGACTCGTTTTACCACAACGAACAAAAAATGGCTTTGGGTTATCAAAATCCTTTTTATCTCAAGCAAGCTCAGCGGAAACAACAGAGTTTGTATAATGGCAAAGTTTTATTAGAAAAGCATGATCCTCCTGCTGTGTATGATTCGGAGGAGACACTGCAACTTGCTCAAGAGAGTCGCCTAAAAATGAAACAATTAAACAAAGTAATAAAACCAGAAAATTATGCTAAGATCGATCATCATTCGAGGGTTTTTGTTTCTCAAATGGCCAAGTCACGTGAAGAGATGTATTTTTCAAATACTTCCAAAACGGCCAATGTTTCTAAATCAATTTCAATACCAAATAAAGAATTTTTGGATGTTACTACACCAAGTGTTGCACGAAAATTTCTAAATGAGGTAAAAAGCACCATTGTGACTCTTCAACGTGTTGCTAAACAAAAAATGACTTTAGATATACACAATTGGTCATCTTCTGTTCACCAGGAGATTCACAAAATGGTAAAAGATGAAATTTTCCCTCTCGTTAACCAAGTTGATGCTAGAGTGCAAAATTTCAAAATACAATTTTTGAAAGAAGCAGCTAAATTTGTTCGAGACTTCAAATCTCTTACTAAGCACAAGGCTTTGGAATTTGAAATCGATCGTCTCTTGAGAGCAATTGTCAGTCAAGATATTATGTCTATTCTGCAAAATCCTACTGTTGTTGAAACATCCGATCTCCAGACTGAGCTTGAACGTACGAAAAAATGATTTGAAAATTGTATCATTAAAAAGGAGAATGAATATGCTAAACTTTGGAATGAATGGTACAAAAAATGCAAAGAATGTAAATACGACAAAATTTCGTACGATAAAGCTTATAATGGCATGCAACAAAAGATCAAACGGTTGCAAGCTCAGTTGGGAGATCTCAAAGGTAAATGTAAGGATACTCTATGTGTATCAGATACCCTTAATCCTTTGTCTCAGAAACTAGAGAATGAGAACGTGAAATTAGAGTTTCAGGTTTTGAATTATGCTAAAGAAAATGCTCATCTTAAGACAACATACAAAAACCTGTTTGACTCTATCTCTGTGACACGAGCTCAGGCCAAAACAATAATTGACTCTTTGCAAGATAAATTACATGACATGATTTATAAAAATGCTAAGTTAAGAGCTCAGTTATTTGATAAGACTTCTGAACAAAAAGACACCACCAAAGGTACGAGTGTGAATACTCAGTTTAGAAAGTAATCAATTTTAGGAAAACCACCTTCTTCTTCTGGATCAAAATTCTATTCAGTAACTCCTTTTCCAAAATCTAAAGGTCTTCCCAAGATCGATGAATCACATGATTTGTCAAAACCAGTCACTTCAAACTCGGTACCCACACCACAAGAATCAAAAGTTATGAAAAATGATCACGTGATAGCCCCAGGAATGTTTAGGATTAATCCTTTTAAGATTTCTAGGGAAGAAAAGTATGAGCCTAACAAACCCATTAAAGCAAGCGTTAGGACAAAACCGATCACTGTCTCACAACCTCATGTCATCACTAAGAAAGATGTTAATTCTGACTCAAATGGTTTATCTTCTACAGGAATAGACAACACTGCTAAGACCAGAAGGCCACAGCCTAGGAGAAATACAAAGAATGATAGGGTCCCCTCTGCGTCTAAGAGTAGTTACAACAAGAATAAAGAAGTTGAAGTAGAAGTACACCCTAGGAATTTAATGCTTTCTAAGAATAAGAAACATATTTCATCTGAATGTAATAACATTAAGCTTGCTATTCGGAATGATAAATCTAAAGTTGTTTGTGTTATGTGTAAGCAATGTTTAATTACTTCTAACCATGATGTCTGTGTGCTTAATTATGTGAATGACATGAATTCTCATGTGAAGAAAATCAATGCTAATGTTTCAAACACTGCAAATAAAAAGAAACATAAGCCAAAGGTCTTGAAACCTAAGAAAGTAGGGTCCAAAGAAAAACTTGCTTCACCTAAGCCTAGGAAACCTAGAACTTGCCTTAGGTGGTCACCAACTAGAAAATTTTTGACCTTAAAGGAAAAATAATTGAATCCAGTTAATCAGAGAGTCAATATGACGGCTCAAATGGTGATAATGCATGCACTCCTAGCCCTCAGGAACCTACAAGCAAACGGTTTCTAAATTCTACTTTTTCTTTGGCATGTCATTGAAATCTGTTTATGGTGCGTAGACTCGGGATGCTCAAAGCACATGACAGGAAATCTGAAGCTTCTCATAAATTTCATCTGGAAGTTCTTGGGAACCGTCCGCTTTGGAAATGATCATGTTGTTGCAATTCTGGGTTACGATGATCTTCAATAGGGAAATATTTTGATCACCAGGGTTTATTTCGTTGAGGGCTTGGGGCATAACCTGTTCTCGATTGGGCAGTTCTGTGATTCAGATTTAGAGGTCGCTTTCAGAAGGAAGAACTGTTTCGTCAAAAATCTAGAAGGAGTTGATTTGTTGAAAGGAAATCGTACAACAAACCTTTACACCATTAATATCCATGAAATGCCTTTGCTTCTCCAATTTGCCTCATGGCTCATGCTACTTCTACCAAGTCATGGTTATGGAATCAACGTTTATCCCACCTCAATTTTGACACCATAAATGACCTTGCTAAGAATGATCTCGTCACCGGTCTTTCAAAATTCAAATATCATAAAGAACATCTTTGTCCCTCATGTGAGCAAGGAAAAAGCAAAAAGGCATCTCACCCACCCAAACCTGTTCCAAATTCTAAGCAGAGGTTACACCTTCTTCATATGGATTTGTGTGGTCCAATGAGAGTCGAAAGCATAAACGGTAAGCGGTACATTCTGGTGATTGTAGACGATTACTCTCGTTACACGTAGGTACACTTTCTCAGATTAAAAGATGAAGCACCAGAGGAGATTAAAACATTTCTCAAGAAAATTACAGTTCTACTGCAAGTTCCAGTCATTATTGTAAGAACCGACAACGACACAGAATTCAAGAATCAAGTGCTTGAGGGATTCTTTGATAGTGTTGGCATCTCTCACCGATCATCTTCTGTCAGAACTCCTTAGCAAAATAGAGTCGTAGAACGAAGAAAATGTTAGGAATTAGAGGCTTCTACAACTTAATGCTGCCGGTTCAAGTTTGTGCTGCTATTGAAGATTAGAGAAAACAGTCTAAGTCATTAGTACTGTTAGTGTAATAGTTAGTATAACACCCAGTGTTTTAGAGTCATTTACGACGTCAATATATTCACTATTTATTTTTAGTATTGTACGCGTAAGCTAAAAATTATCGTTCAATGTAAACGGGCATAAACAATTAAATGTTTACATAAAACAAGTGTTAAGTAATTATTTTGAGTATAATTATTAACTTTGTTCATTTTATTTTTATTGGTTACGTAAAGTGATTACGTTTCGCGATAAAATACGTTTAGGCATACCCGGAACCACCAAAACCTTTCTACGCTTTAAAAAATACCCACAATTATACCCAATACTCAAAATTTACAAAATATCATCACTTATATACTTATATGGCCGGATATATAGAGGATAGAACCAAGAAAATATCTTGCAAAACACCTTTCCTAGAAATCATGGATGTTCTCATGTTTTAGGAACCAATACTCATTTTTATTACTAACTCAAATAGTGACTTGACCAACTATTCCCTAGAAATCCTCTTTGTGTCCAAGACTTTCCTATGACCACTTGACTAACTGTTGATATTTATATACACTTGAAAGACTTAGATAACACATACACTTCTCATTTTCATAGTGAAAACAACTCTTTCCTCTCTTACTTATGGTACATCCCACGGCCAACATTTAAAACCCTCAAATAATTCACACAGTTTTATTTACAACACATACAAGTATTCCTACAACATACCTAAGATATACCAAGAAGGTTTGAAGGTTTAGTTTAGGGTTTAAAAGGGATAACCAAGCAAGGATCAAGATTAGGGTTTTCTTGTGATTTAGGGTTTTCTAAGACTTGGAAGCTTGGGTTAAGTAACTAAACAAGAGTTTAGATCTTGTTGTTCATCACCACACTTCATATTAAGGTTACCTAAAAACCTTAATCTCTTTACTTTCATGATTTTATGCATATATAATGTTTGTATAGTTAATCACCATCTAAGAACTTATTTACTTATAAAAATGGATTTTTATTCTTGTTTATGGTTTTGGTAAACTTTGTCATATGATATATGGATGTTATGGATCATGTTATAAAGCAAGTATATACACTATATGAGTGTTGGTTAAGTTATATAAAGCATATATAAGTAAAAGTATAAAAAGTTACTTATAAATGTTCATGAACAAATGAGTATGTAAACTTAATATTCTTGTGATTCTTAGACAATATATGGACTAATCATGGATTAGAGACCCTAAGGATGTAATACATGTGATATTGAAGGTTGTAAAGGACTTGTAACAAAGTGGTTAAACTAAAAAGTTATAAAAACAACTTTTAAACACATTATAACAAAATAGACAAAGTGGGCTGATTGGAATTTGAACTTAACATATACATTTTATGATTTTATAAAATACTACATGTCATAAGGATCGTGGGCAAGTAGAGAACTCGAAAAACCGATTTATAACGAAGGAGATACGCTAATTTTAAGTTATACGTTAATTAAACGCGTTTATAAAAGATTTTTTTATAAAAACCAATTACTATTCACGTCTAATTAAAATGTAAACATATTTTTTCAGTTAGTACATAATTTTATGATTAATAACGAAAGAGTTATGAATTACGCGAGTTTACGACAATAAATACTTTTATAAAACTAATTTTATAAAAGTTACTGTTTATCTCAGACATGAACATTTTGAAAACATCATTAATTTGATAAAACTTTTAATTACGAAGACGTACTCAAAAGAATCACTAAAAACGGAGTTCTAACGAATAAAATACGACATTTACGAGTTTACGACGACAAATTTTATAAAAATAATTTTATAAAAGTATATGAACAGTAAAAACCACTGTTCACCAGGGGACTAAAAATATGAAAATGTAATATTTTGATAACTCATCTTAATACGAAAGCGTGGACATAAGAAACGTAAGAAACGGGCTTAAAACGATAAAGTTACGTCGTTTTTACTAATGAAATATTTATAAACGTTTTAACTTTATAAATACGATTTCATAAACGCAATTAGATGGTGATGTAGCTATATAGAATTATATATGGTAGTAGTTATTCAAAGTGCTTAGTACTTATATGTCCTATAATTAATTAGGTTGCATTCGGCGTTTATCTGGTGTATTTTCTATGATATACTTGATATTCATTCACTCGAGGTGAGCTCATAGCCTCACGTTTTACATTTATAATGATTTACAGGTTTTGGGGTGAGAAAAATATGCATGTTTTACAAATTGGACGCAAGTGTACATTTTACTTGATTACATGTTTGCCTAAGTAGCGATAACCCATCTGAGCCCATAATCATGAAGTGTCAGTTACTGTTGTGAGCACGAATGTTATAAATAGATCTATTTGGGATTGACATCCCCGTTTGGGTGATTAGCTATCACTGGAAAAACGAACGTATACCATGTCGGACATAGGATGTTGCGGGTTAGAACATCATCACGGTAAATGTTAGCAATTTATTTTGCATTTCATACATGTCAAGCTTCAGTGTCATGAGCTTAGGAAAACGTAATTATATTTTATGATGTTTGCATCTGTTGCATTATCATGGGGAAATCTTGAGGTCCTACATTATACCTTTACAAACCTATGAATTCACTCAACAATATGTTGACGTTTTAAAGCAATGTTTTTCAGGAGGTCAGTAAGGCACGGGGTGCAAGGGATACATTGGTGCTTATATTTTGGATGTCACATGCTAAAGATTTGGTTGCATTATATTTTGGGATAAACTGTTATGAACTAGAATCTTGTATTCTGTATTTTGAACAAGTAAAGCTTCGGACTTTTGTAACAAATACTTTGCTAAATCCAATGTATCAGTTTTTAAACAACTTTTTGGTCATTCTTATATATATCTTGTGTTATTGATCTATGATGTACCATCCCCATACCCATATTCCGCTGCGATCCATTTTGGGGGAGTTACAGATTGGTATCAAGAGCCAAGGTTATAGAGAACTAGGTCAAATGTTTTTGCTGGACTATAACCGTTTTCAAACATTGCATTCATACAAAGGGATTTTCACGGGACATACATACACTATTTGTTTGTATTAGTTGGTCATACTAGATGCTTACATGATTAATATACGTGTTTATATTATAGTACGTATATTACTACTGGTCTTATATAATATACTTATATAAGTTTAATTTTGCTTGTTATAGCAGTCATGTCGCGTTTATGATTTTATGAAATCTAACGGGTATTATATTTTCTTGTGATTTAAAGAAAATGGCACCAAAGAAAAGGACCACGAGGTTAAACCCAGATACAACACCGGCTGCAACAGCCGCCACCACTACCATTGTCACTAATGCCTAGCTGAAGGCAATGATTGACCAAGGTGTTACTGCTGTGCAGGTCATTTTACAGGCCCCACCATCACCAGACTACGTGCCTGGCCCTGAGGAGCCAGAGCAGGCACCACCTCTACCAGACCTTGTTCTAGAGCCGGTTTATCCGGAGTTCATACCACCAGAGGATGAGGTATTCCCAGCTAAGGAGCAGCCACTGCCTGCTGCTGCCTCACCTACTGCTGACTTACCAAGATATGTTCCAGAGTCCGATTCTGAAGAGGATCCCGAGGAGGACCCTGTAAGTTCCCGATTAACACTTCATTAACACGAATCAAAACAAGAAAGTAGAGAGAGAGAGGATCGAAAAGAGAGAGAGAGAAGAGAGAGAGTTTAGAGAAAAGAGATGGAAAAGATTTTTTAGATATTATGAGATAAAGTGAAAACTAGATATTTTCTAAAAAGAAAATATCTATATATATGAGATATTTTCTGAAAAGAAAATATCTAAATATATATATAGCATACCGGGTTACTGTTAGGTTATCGATCCGAGCATGAGAAACCTACACCATTTTGGGCCGATAAAGTGAGGTTGCCAGACTATAGCTATTACTACTTTACCACTAGCACCACTTTTCCCAGGTCATCACCACTACCTCAGATGCCCTCACCACCACGTGACCGTATCACCACCACCACCTGCTAGTCTTACTCTATATCCGTGGGATATTGAGTGCTATGATTCAGCTAGAGCCAAGGCGCCTCATAGGTTGCTTTCCACTTCTCCGCACCGCCACATATCATACTCTACCTTCATTACCAGAGCAGATACAGACATCAGTACCGCACAACGGGGGAGACACCACCCTCTTGACCCAAATCGCTACTACTTCATCTCCACCATTTGCATCTACCTCTGCTGCCATGGAGCGGGCAAGCCTGAGTTTGCTTTGCGACCTCGAAAGGGTTATGTTTTGCTTTTGGTCCTAGGTACGAGGTCGGAGAGAGCTCGTCTGCCCCCACTGCTAGACCTCCTGGAGGTTTTGTGTGGACTATAGTTTTTTTGCCACTATGGACAGGGAGATTATGCGGGATCTAGAGAGAGATGTCGGTTATGGGATCACCGACACTTAGGATGAGATGCTAGTAGACATGCCAGGGGCACCATCGACTGATGACACAGAGTTGGGTGGACGGATGACAGAGTTTGCCACTAGGGTTAGGCAAGACATAGAGCGATCTATGTGAGGTTGGATGATGAGCATACAGAGCGACAGCGTGTAGTCGGCTCAACCATGCTGTATTAGGGATTGGTATGCACATGCTCGTACAGCTCTACTGATGGAGAGAGAGGCTAGGATGTCTCGAGAGGCTTGGGGACGATCCATGGACGCTAGTGATCTTGCACGTACAGAGGTTATGTCACTGCGTACTACCGTATTAGGTCAGCAGGCGGTGATTACAGAGTTGCAGGCAGCGGACCATAGGAGACAGGCGACGATCACATAATTACTGGCAGCAGACCGCAGGAGACAGGCACAGTTCATTGAGGCACTAAAGCTGCTGAAGGGACTACAGACCCAGATGATAGAGTTTTAGAGACAGCAGGGACCCGCTAAAGGTCCTGCACAGCCAGATGCACTAGAGGAGGCTGGTAGCAGTTCATAGATCATGTTATGGCTAGTTATTTTTTACAGCCTATTAGAGAAGTAGTTAGGGTAACTCTGTGGTTGAGTGTGAGACAATGAGTAGTAAATAATGTTATTGTTGTAAAGCGCGTAATCGTTGTTGATCATTTTGTATTGAAACACTCATGTATGTTTTCCAATTATTATGGCCTGTGGTATTATGTCATTTTGTCATCTACATTTATCATGAATTATGTCGATTTTAGCTAACACCATTTGTTTCACTTCAATTCCGTTAATATTTCCCTTTTTGTTGAATCTCTCTAATTACTTTTATTGTTACACATACATACCATTAACATCAAAATCTACACACCCCTTACTTAACAAAACAATATAAATCTCCCCACAAAATTACCCCCCTCTCATCTTACCCACCATCTTCCCCCCCCCCCCCCCACATACCACCATCCCTCAACCTTTCCCATCAATCCACTTCAACCACCTCAAATTCCTCACTTAATCATACTCCCTCCTACATTCTCATAATCCACCAATTCCCTTATAAACTAACTTCCCTCCCTCCAAATTATCCATACCACCCTCCCCAAACACCCATACCACCAAACAAAAACACCTCCCTTCCTCTAATCCTTACACTACCCAATTAAATCACTACATTTACATAAACCCCAATACCACTAACTAATTCCACCTACCATAAATACAATCACAAAACTAATAAACCCATTATTCCAATACCCTCCCTAGTTACATCATCTAACTTACATCAATTCCCCCCCACCAATCACAACAATCATCCCCCACCATACCACGCCCATACCCTCCCCACTCCATTCTCAAAATTCAATCCTTATCCTTTACATCCAATCCCCAAACACCCACTCAACCTTTCCAATAAATAACATCTTTCTTCATAAACTCCTCCACATCACCCCCAATCCACCACATACCTATTACAACCCTCCCATCAACCATCTCTATACTATTAACCCATCCCCAATCCTTCCCCTAATCCCCAATCCCTCTACCATTACCTCCCCCTATCCAAAAACATCCCTACTCCACCTAACCTCTCCTCATACTTCATCTCTCCCACTTACTTACGCTACTCACCCACCTCCGCCGTTTCCCCATGTGTGACTTCACAGAGTTTCATGAGTACAAACTAACCAACTTTGACTGACATTTCTCCTCTCCATACCTCCTCTCTTGTTAGTGTGTGTACATATCTCCTCGTTACAGACCTTAACTCTGATCAATATCACTCCTCACATCTCTACACTTAGTGGTACCTCTTGTCTCCACCGCACAATGCTATATATACTCACTACTTGCACTCTCTGTCTCGCTCTTCTCAGATTCAATGATCTATGCTCCACAGATCCTCTGATGGATACTCACAACCCATTAATACCAACAAACATAATTTCACAAACTACGCTCCTCTCACTAGTCATTCTACACTCTTCCTAATTATATATAGACATAGTGCGATGTGTCAGTACTATCGCTCTAGTTGCTGTCTCACCCTGATCTATCTCGAGAGCTATACATATCCACACTCTCTCACTCCCAACCTACCAATACACGACACCTTTCACCCAATACACATGTGTGTCTCTCCAGATGTCACTCACCATGTCTCTCTAGACTCATTCTTCTAATCTACTACAATTACTCATTGCTTGTCCTCAGTGTATCCATAACACATCTACACAACAGACTCCGTTTTAACATATGTCCGAGTACATCTCGTACACTCTCCATCTACTCGATATATACCTGTCGCTTTTCTACTTTCACCATATATAGGATGTAGTGAGTGATCTAGATAGAGTGAGAGATGTATGATGCACATTCTGTCATTACACTCGCTCTCTCTCCATCCCCAATAACTATACCTTTCACACCCATAAGACAATCAGTGCATCACTAAAAATACTAAATTCCTAGAGTCTCAGTGTCTACACTCTCTCATGTCTGTCCTACATGTGTGCAACATCAACCTCATAAGAACTTTTTGGTGACCTATTCACCAAGTAATGTAGTGTCCCCCTACTCCATAATCCTGTGCTAGTCAGCACTCTGATATAATATTCACCTGTCTAATAGTGTAACTATGTCTACTATATATCACTCATCTACTCGTGCTCTCGGCACTCTTGTTAAAGCCGCTACTAATGAATGTCTCGAGTCACACCTCTGCATGTAATAGATCATAAGATATGTGTCGTGTATAATAGAATATAGAAAATATTCTTGCATTATAGTCACTTTCGCTATGTGTGTCTCATGTATACCCACACCAATCTGATAGACACCCACGACGCTTCATGTCAGTACCCCCCATGTGTCCCACTCCTGCCCTTCTCTATCTCTCCTAATATACCTACACACTGTGTGTGTGTGTGTCAACTATCACTCTATATTACCCGATCAATACATGTTGTGACGCATGATCTCAATTACCACATCATCACATCTAGTGTCTCACAGACTCACTTGATAAGTGTGTCCTCAATAAAATGTGTCCACCATATAACCAGATGATATTCTCATCTGTCATAACCTCTCATCACAGCTCACTAGTAGACGTATCGCTGTTCTTAGTATATTACTTAACCTAATATTCGTACGTGACGCCAAGAAATACTGTAATTACTATCCTGATGTCATATTGCCTTGTACATCTACTCATCACGCATATCTGCTGTGTATTATCCAATCTTAAATCAGTTAGACTTTTGTTAGTTATCATCTATATCCTCCTATTCATCTGTGAATACTCAGATAGGTCATCCTCTCTTAGTATAGAATATATGATAGTGTGTTGTGTGTGATCTAAAGAAATTGATGTTCTAGTCTGTACACATATAGATCTTCTCTATGTCCGCGTCACAAGCTTACATATACTGGTTGCCTGACTCTCTACGGTCTCTGAATAGTGTCTCTAAATGAATGATATATGACGCTCCTAGATACGTGTACTGAATCTACTCTTCCCTCACTACACTACACCGCGCCTGTCATAGCTCACTTGTGAATCTACTCTCTAACAGCAGTCCTTGTTGCTACTATCCGCTGTATGTACTCTCTACGCTCCTCTCTCTGTACATGCCTCAAGTACTTTTGTCAAGTGCTATGTTATTTGATTAGCACTTCAAAGGGATTTCGAGTGGTTGTCGGCTGCCTACGCTATCACGTCGTCTCGCTCTTTCACGTGTCTCCTCTCACTCTATGTAGTTCGGCTGTTTCGATAATTCCTCATATCTTGAGGTTTGATACTATGAGCGTCGACGAGAAATCAAATATATGAGCTAGTGATAGAGAGCTCACATCTCGCTGTGTGTACGTAGTTATTGGCTGATGAGATGAGTGTTTGAGGTCATAGTTAGTAGTTGTTCTCTTCTTAATCATAGATCTGTTGGTACTCTAGATGTCCTGCCAGCGCATTTGTATGGCGCTGTCTCGGTCCTATGATACATAGGAGTAGTCGCGCAGAAACATATATTCTGTGAAGAGAATCTACGGCGAGAGAGATACTGTGAATTTGTACGAAATGTATATCCTGTCAATGATTCTATACGAACGCAGTAGATCTCAAAGACACAGTGATAGAGTGCTGACTCTCGCGTCTCTCTGTTGTAGAGAGTTGTGTGTGACGCATAGTGGAGCTCGTCTGCGTTGAAGAAAGAGAGTGTAGGTCAGTCGTCATGCACACAGTATATGGCGTCTGCTGAGATGCTGGATAATCTGCTTGGTGTTCTAAGATTTAGAGGAGAATCTACGTGTCCGCACGCGTTGTACAGTACAACTATGTGTACAATGCCGCAGTGAGTAATATATATTCTGATCGCTGAGAAGACTCCATACTATATCACTATTACCTATAAGTGTATAGGATGTGATCTCATTAAATATTGTAGGTACCATTCGTATGCTTTAGATGTACCCTATCGGGAGAGATTCGTGCTATAGTTTTATAGGTCTTGTGATGGTGTATAGACGTACTGTGACGTATAGACGATTGAAGGATAGTTTAGAAGAAATCGTGCCAATACCTAAGGACATGTGACTATGTTAATGATAGATTAAGATAGTCTGTAGTGCGATGTGTTTGTAGGTATAGTAGACATTATGCTCTCTGCTCTTTTTCTACTCACTCCTATCCGTATAGTTGAGTGTCGCTTAGTAGAGATGAATTCGTACTATATATATATCTATAATCACATGAAAGAAATCAAGGTGCCGAATTGATCTCTGTTACTGATGAGTAGCGTGATTATTGGGTTTGTGCGTGAGTTTTCAAATGTACCTGTATCAATTTGAAATTGATGGTGTGTACGCTCGCATCAGAAGACCTAAAGAAGAGTTGGTGAATGTCTTAGCTCGTGATGTGGGCTCCGCTTAGGTCTGGACTATCTTTTCGCGGTTAGAGACGGGCACTCGTGTATATCTCTAGCTGGCTGGCAGTTCGTGATACCGAGAGAGAGAAGAATAGGCGCTATGTTCGACGGAGAGAGTCAAGACGTATTCCACATGAGATTGAGTGCGCTGGAACGCCTCTCAATAGACTGTTAGTTCGTTAGAGTGCTGATGTGTTAGGTTGATAAGTGTGAAGGTAGTGCGAGAGAAAAAATGGATGTACTCTGAGCTTGTTCTATTGATATGTTGTGTGTGTGTGTGTCGTGTGCTGAAGATGAAGTCAAAGACTCGAAGATTGTGTGTATTCGTCAGTCGCTTGTAGGATATTTGAAAAGAAATTAGAAATACAAAATTTTTCTTTGAAAGGTGTGCATCTGCATGTTCTTATAACGGCGTTGCAACAAACTTCATATTGCGGCCGTTTGTTGTAAGGTTTTTGTGAAAGAAGAGAAAAGAGTTCATGATGATACTGAAGAACATAGTTGCATTCTTCGAATTTTTGTGTATTTTTGGATGATTTTTCATGTATTTTTTTTTTTTTTTAAGGCGTGCTGGATGTTTTTGGTGGTTCTGTCAGTTCTCGCACTAAGAATGGTTTTATTGAAAAGAAAGTTTTCATATAATATATATATTATTATATATATATATATATATATATATATATATACATATATATATAGTAACAACCATAATATACTATATAATTATTATATACATAATATATATCATATATGATAGCATCATTGCTATTCGATTGTGCATGTATTAGGTGTGCTGATGAATTGCCTTCAGGCTGCTGATAGTTGTCGTGTATTTGTCATCTAAGGCAGCAGAGGGACTTGTAGATCAGTCGTAATTTGTCTTGATGCTTGTCCGTATCATGATAGTTCTAGAGAATAAGAGCTGTGTCCTCCGCCAGTATGAGTTATGGCGTCTGTTCTCATCGCGTATCCTTGAGTGTGGTGTGGGATATAATGAGCGCCGAGCGCTTAGCGTAATAGTCGTAATGTACATCAGTCGAGTAGCATCTCGATCGCTTGGAGGAGAGTGAGAGTATGATATTGAATCTCATGCAGAATGTGATCTGTTGGGATGTGTGAGATTGAACTGAGTCGCGCACCGGTTGTGAGGTTATATTGCATCATTGCGTCAGACTGCTGTCTCTAATTGGCGCGCATAATAGTCCCAGGAATGTCCGCAAATCCGTCTGACTCGTGATCCAGGACTACGGTTGCACTCTCTCGAGATAAGCATCCAGACGGGAGAGGTAGACTGCCGGCGCTGTATAGGTCGTTATCATCGTCTGCTCAGCAGATTCGCGTCTGATCGCTGTCTTTTTTAGTGCACATGCGACAGACCGTACAATCTCGCTGATGCACAGATCCGTCAAGTATGGCTCGAGCCTTCACTAACTCGCTCACGATAGGTGGACTCGCGGGCCATACGGCGCGTAGAGGCTTGACCTATGGTAGTCTGATATGAGAGTTCGCTCGCGGAGAGGTGTGTGCGCAGAGACTTGTGTGTGACTACGTGGCTGCGAGAGTCGTGTGGGGGCATATTGACTCGTGCAAAGTCGCTCATGGACGGAATTGATAGCAGTGGGGAATCTATAAGATGAGAAAGTGTATGTTAGAAGGATCAGTAGCGTGCTAGTCGATGCTTTGAATGTGATGAGCTGTGGGCTCGTCGTATTAGTGCTCTCTCTTGTGTACATGCTTTCATTAGGCTACATTATCTGTCGTGTGTGAGCTAGTAGATCGCTCACTGTCTCTTGCGGAGTACAATAAGTTTTATCATTACTCATTGTCTTGTGTTGATTAGAAATATGCCTAAAAACAATTATAAATATTTTTCACATTTTTCAGTTTTGTTAATCACAAATTATTAAAAACGTTACAATGTCAAATTAAACGTGTAACATGTATTTAGTAGTAAATTTTCATTTCGAAAATTAATATCACTTAAAGGGATGAATAAATAAATACTTAATTGTATATTTATGATCAAAGGAAATTTTTATTCATCTCCACTATTTAAAAATTGTTAGTAAACTCATTTTTATAAAACATTACAAAACATTCTTCGACTCAATTAATAAAGAAATGGTGTGTGTGCGACGTCGCTGCGCATGAGTTGAGAACAGTGATTTTCGTGGTTCGTGTAGTACTGTCCGTAGCTACCGTGTGTCAAGCGTGTGCAGTTATTCAAGTGTTGCGCACGTGGGGAATGAGCTCAACTCATGTAGTCCTCGAGACGTCTACTCGTATGATCTCCGTGCAGTTGGCTACTAGTTGCTATTATTATTCTGATGCGCACTATATTAAGTGATAGCATTGACTGCTCTCTGTCAAGTTCTAGTTACGAGGCATTAAGTCTATGATGAATGGGTGGTTCAGAAATTTTAATGTACAACCCCTAAGGATAGTGTTCTCACCCAAATTATTCTCAAGTCGGCATAGTTCAAGTCAAAATAGTGATCTATTGCGTTGGTGTGATATCATTTAGGAGATCAATGCAGTAGACACAAAGCTTCTATCTGGTACCTAGTATCAAATACGACGAAGATAAGCGGTTGTTTAGAAGGAACATACCCGTCACGACGTTGGAGTCGGGGTTTTTCTCTTCACGGCCTACCGCATACACTTTCGCTAGAGCATTGCCATTTCCAGCTTGGTTACCGCTGTTGTTGTTTTTTAACTTTGGACAATCCCTCTTGAAGTGTCCCTGGGCTCCACATTCATAGCAAGTGGGTTTCTGACCCGACCCAGTGCCCCTCTGATTGTTAGCATTGTTGGCGTTTGCAGTGCTCCTGCAGTCACGGGCCAGATGGCCGACTTTATTGCACTTGTGGCATCTGGGAGCACATGGACCGTCGTGGTGATAATTGCATTTTAACCTTAGGGGTTTAGATCCCCCCATATTGTTTCTTCTCCCTAGTCCCTGTAGTATAAGCCATGCCAGTGTTCTACCTCTTGTTCTGTTGTTGTTGTTGTTGTTGGTTATCATCTTGCTTTCTCTTGAACTTAGTCTGACGTTCAGCAAAAGTGCGGATTTTCTTATCCATTAGCTCGGTTGCAATTTCAACTGCTTCTTGCATTTGGTTTAGACGCCACTACACTCTCATGAATCATGTCGGGAAGACCACTGACATATTTTTCAATTTTATCATATTCTTCGGGAAACATCCTCCCGCATAACAAAGCCAATTCCTGAAAGCGTTGGGTATAACTTGTCAAGTCAGTACCCTTCACCTTCAGATCCAAAATCTCCATTTCTAGTTTCTTGACATTTCGAGGACAGTATTTGTCAGTCATAATTTTCATGAGTGTTTTCCAAGGCTTACCGTAAAGCGGCATCATGACAACTGTCTTGACATTGAGTGTTCCACCATGTTAAGCACTGAATGGAGAGTGCAAGTAGAACTTGACTTGATTCTCAACGGTACGATTACTGATGTGGAAAAGAAAACAGACTCCATTCTTTCAAAACCTTGAGATAGACGCAAACTCGTCCGTGCCTTTGAATAGTTTTAATGGTTGACATTGAGAAAGTTGTGTAGTACATTCAACGGGCGTTCGTTCTGTCCTTCTAACACCTGTTCCCGAATTAGGGCTAACATCGCCATTCGTATTTCTGTCAGCATCACGTGCTGCCAAAGCGGTAGTAATGCCTTGGTCAATCATTTCCTGAAGCTGGGCATTAGTGACAGATGTGGTGTTGGTTGTTTCTAGGGATGTGTTTGACCTCATGGCTCTTTTTTGGTGCCATTTTCTTCAACACTAGAATATTATAACCTGTTAGGATTCGCCAACATCATAACCTGACATGACATGTACAAATAAGTTAAAGATGAGATCCACAACACACAGTGGAATATATATAACGGAAATTGAGTTAACAATGGTGTAGCTACATCGGAATTCATTCATGATAAATTCGATTACAGAACCGACATATTCCACATTCCAATATAATTGGAAAACATAATGATGGTTCAGATACAAAATGATCAAGCGATTAGGTTACAAGATAAATATACATCCTAAGCCATACTAGCCAGGAGGAGGTTACCCGTTAATATTAATAGGCTGTTAAAAAATAACTTAGCCATAACATGATCTTATGAACTGCTACAGGCCTCCTCTAGTGCCATTGGCTGTGCAGGCTTGGCCCCTTAAATATCAGGGCTCGGCCCCTATTATCTTTAAAGGGCCCCCGTCCCACCTACTTTAAGATGACCGCGACTTATAGGTAGATGCCTCTCTAGAATGAACTGTCATATAAATATGGACTATTCCTCACTTTATTTTCTCACTTGTTGCAACTCATTTGTCTTCGCGGATAGTGGAGTCATAACAAGGCTATGGCATCTACTCTCACTCTGATAGTGTTGTCAGTCAGGTGGTATGATGTTGTGTGCCGCCGCAGAGTCTGATCTGTGTTGTAATGTCACTCGCCAGACTAATGACTGGAGAAGTGTTTGCTAGCGGACTGCGACAAGGGCTCAATTCCTCAAGATGACGAAGAGAAGTATACTTTCCATCATTCTAAGTGAGGAAGTAATCACATAACCTCACGTGTGTATTGTTATATTGTTGCCATCCAATATTCATAACTTGTAATCATTTGTAATTCTTGTTATAAGTTGTAGTAGTAGATAGATCTTGGTGATTGTTGTAAGTATAGTTGAATCTTAGTGATTCATCCAAGTTGTGATAGTTAGGTGGTGAAAGTTAAAAGTGAAGTAGTGAAGTAGTGTGGTGAAGAATACTAAGGTGTGAAGAAGTTGTGTAGTTGTGAAGTTGTTGTGTGAGAAGTCGTGAAGAAGTAGTGATAGAAGTTTGCGAAGTCTAGTGTTAGATTGGTTCTAGCTAAGATTAGAAATCGACAATTAGCTTAGTGTCGGAATTTGATATTAGCGAACAATTGTGTAGGTTTCTCCGCAATATGGGAAAGTTTGTTGAATAGTGAAAAAAAATCTCGAGTTAGGTGCCTCGGTGGAGTGAGTAGGGCGATGAAGGTGTTTCGTAAATCCACGAACCACTATAAATCCTGTGTTGTGGTTTAGTTGTCTTTCTAATCTATTACTCTCTCTTCATTTCTTTATTTGTTCTTACTTATTTATATTTTTCACTATTGTGCAAGTATTGATTCACAAAAAGTCGATCTAAGTTTTATATATACATACATAAACATTTAAATTTAAAAAAGCGTGGTTGGGTTAAATATTTTCACCCCTATCTATTTATCAAAATTGCGTATCTAAGTGCCACGCCAAACAGATTTTTTAAAATAAATTGTATTTTAAAACTTGAATTGGATCTATGGAATCGAAAAAATATTTAGAAGGGAATAAAATCTATGCACAGACCACCAATATTTGAATAGTAGTGATGGATTTACTTATTGGAAAAATAGACTTTCGAAAATTATGTGAAAGTCACAAGAGATCTAGATCTTTGGCTGTTTTACCAATGGGTGATTTTCCTCCTTTTCAAAATATCCCCGAAAACTATAAAAGGATGAATTTGCTCCTCTTTTCATAAAACTAAAACGAATTACAATTTCTATTTTATTTGTTTGTTGTTTTGATCTTCATAAAGAAACTTGCTAAAGATAATGAAGCAAAAATGGTAATTTATATGCTTTACCAACGTAAAGATTATGAAAGCAAAATTTTTATTGTGTCTACACCGCCCATAAGAAATATGCAAGGATACATTTAGTTAATCATCTCTATCAAGGTAATAATCAAGTCAAACGTAGAACCAAAATAGATTCTTCATGTTCAACAATAAATGACAATTCATCGATTTCCGAAAGAGGATATCAATAGATAATGCCTTTAGCTTATTTAACAATATTAATACTAGTTAAGAAAGGCATCTGATGAACGGTTTGTAACTACGCATGAATTGTGTTAGGAAATTTCTTAGGGCATACATCCTAAATGGCTGTGCCTAAAAGTCACGCGATTGAAGAATCAAAGAATCTAACGAACTCTATCACTTGTGAACTCATTGGAAATTGAATCAGTTTATGAAGAGTAAAGTAGAGAAAGTTTCTGAAACTGTACAAAGAAAGAAAAAAGAACGTCACAAAGTAGATTCTATTACCTTTGAATGCTGAAAGGAATCTAGTGGATGATGAATAGCCACGCTACGTGAACGAAACTCGTACACTTACTCTAATTTCTAATTTTTGCTGCCAGTAATTATGTGTCGTCGCTTTGTCTCCTATGGTCGTGCCTGCAACTCTGTAATCACAGCCTGCTGAACCTACATACGGTAGTACGCTAGTTGACATATACCTCTGTACGTCGCAAGCTCACAATAGCGTCTTGGATGTCCCCAAGCTCCCTCTCGATACATCCTAGCCTTTCTCTCTATCAGTAAAGCTGTACAAGCATATGCACGCCTATCCCTATACAACATGTTAAGCCGACCAGCCATCAGCTCTCGCTCAGTATGCTCATCATCTAACCTCACATAGATCTCGTCTATGTCTTGCCTAACCCTAGTGGTAAACTCAGTCATCCATCGACCCAAGTCTGTGTCATCAGTCGCTGGTGCCCTTGGCATGTCTACCAGCATCTCCTCCTAAGTGTCGGTGATCTCATAACTGACATCTCTCTCTAGATCATGCCAAATCTCCTTATCCATGGTGGTAACAAAACCATAGTCTGCCCTAAAACCTCCAGTCGGTCTAGCGGCAGCAGCTAACGAGCTCTCTCCGACCTCGTACCTAGGACCAAAAGCAAAACATAACATCTTTCGAGGTGGTAAGCAAACCTTGGGGCTGTCCGCTCCATGGTCAGTAGAGGGTAGCAGTAAAGATGGTGATGAAGTAGGTAGCGGTATAGGTAAGAGTGATGGTGTCCCTGATGGAGGTGTATCCGCTCTGGTGTGGGAGAGTATGATATGTGGCGGTGGTGAATAGGAAGTAGACGGTGCCTCGGCTCTCAGCCGGATCATGGCAGCTTTGTATCCCAATGGATAAGTAGGACTAACAGGTGGTGAAGATGATACAGGTAATGGTGATAGTATTAGGGGTAGTGGTGGAGAAGGAATCTAAGGCAGTAGTGATGACCATGGGGAAAGTGGTGATGATGGTGGAGTAGGTATAGCAAGGAGTCTGGAAACCTCTGTATCAGACCAAAATGGTGTAGGTGGCTCATCTCAGATCGATATCCTAGCAGTAACCCAGTATGCAAGATGTGGTGGTGGTGTGGCCGCAGACTCGTCGGTCTCAAATGGCTCCGTCTCCTCAGCGGATGGGGCATGATCAACAACTGGTAAAGCAACAACTGTAGAGTCGGTAGGAGCTAGGCGCTCCTCCTCCACCTCATCCTCCTTAATATCAACATCATCATCCTCATCATCATCAAATGACTCATCCTCATCATCTCAATCGTCTTCTCCATCGGCAGGATAATCAGCAGGATCCTCCTTAGGGTCCTCATCATCATCATCCTATGGATCCTCCTCATGATCTGACTCAGGAATATAGCCTGGAAAATCAGTAGTGGATGAGAGAGTAGCAGGCAGGGGGCTGCTCCTTAGCTGGGAGTACCTCATCCTCCAGTGGCATGAACTCCGGGTATGCCGACTTAGGTACATATGGTACATAGACAGGTAAAGGTGGTGCCTGCTTTGGCTCCTTCGGGCCAAGCACATAGTCAGGAGA